>WSYH01000916.1:77142-119256 GCA_036426205.1 Ascaphus truei | reverse complement strand
TACACACACACAGACACACTGATACACACACAGACACACTGATACATACACGAACACACATACAGTCACACTGATACACACACACTGACACACTGATACACACACAGATACACTTATACACACACAAACACACATACAGTCACACTGATACACACAGATACACTGATACACACACAAAAACACATACAGTCACAGTGACACACACACACAGACACACTGATACACACACGGACACTGATACACACACACACGGACACAGACACACTGATACACACACACAGACACACTGATACACACACGGACACTGATACACACACACAGACAAATTGATACGGACACGGACACACAAACACATATACAGTCACAATAATACACACACACACACACACACACACATACAGACTAACTAATACACACAGACACACACACACACACACAATCACATTAATACACACACAGGGACATGGAAACACACATACAGACACACAGATACACACGTTGCTCTTTGGGCTTCAAATACACACTGCAAACCGAGCCGTTTTGAAGGAAATATAGGTAGGGGTTATATGGAACTTATAGAGATGGACAGTCCTGCTCAACAAGATGATGGAGTTATAGTTATAAGGAGGTGCTAGCTAAGATCTAAATAGTGAGAAC
The DNA here is from genome assembly GCA_036426205.1 of Ascaphus truei. NCBI lineage: Eukaryota > Metazoa > Chordata > Amphibia > Anura > Ascaphidae > Ascaphus > Ascaphus truei. The sequence goes on along the minus strand of WSYH01000916.1, from coordinate 118,599 downwards.
ATATATAATTAGAGACAAAGGTAGATCTTTTGATGCTGCACACTTTAAATGCCCAATAGTGTAGGTAGAAATAATGTATACATTAAAATTACTTTAATTATATTAAATATAAAATATATGTGGATAAACATCAAACTATATAAAAACAATTAAGAGTGAGGGTCCGGGTTCTCACTAGTTGAGAAGAGGGAGGTACAGTGTGGGGGACAAAAGGAGAGCGGGGATGGGTGGCCTTCATGGACGTTGGTCCAAAGAGCAGAACCTTTGTCTGCCCCAGACACTGGGAGCCTATCTCTGCAGGAGATATCTTGCCGGCCATGGGGACCATTTCTGGGTGTGAGCCCCGTAGACGCTGTCCCGATTGGCCAGTTTGACATTTTCACTCTACTATAATCCCGCCCCTGAGGGCTATCATGGCCACACAGTCACGCCTCCAGCCTGGATTGGCTACCACAGGGGAGCCCGGGCTGTGATTGGTCCACACACAGCATCTGCTCTGCGATTGGTCGTGACCCCATCTTCCATGCTTTCCTATGGAGACAGGTAAACTATGTAAGGCCTCGTTCAGGGTGCCGGCTTCGGAGGGAGGATGTGCTGCCGTGCGAGCTGCCGTGGGACACAAAGTATTCAAATTGAATACTGGTTGTCAGGGTAGCAGCTGCACTGTCTCCGAAGTACGGAGTTGACGCTGGCTACAGTTTCAATAAACGAAAAAATCGTTTTTTGAAGCTGCAGCAGCGTCACTGGGACCTCGGCAGCCAATTAAATAATTCTTGAGAATGATTTCATGACTGCAACTTGGATCCCTAAGCTGCCGTCTGTAGCCCTGCCCCCTTCTCAACTCCTGAAAAAGTCTGCTGGGGATGAACACACATCGCCCAGCAAACTGCCGCCCGCCCTCCCGCCAACTCGTGTCTCTGGCACCCTGAACGAGGCCTAAAGGGGACTCGATCTGAGCTCCAGAGCCTGTCCGGGAGTAGGCGTGTAAACGGACTAAGTGGTGTGACCCGAGTCTTTGCCAGAGACACACTGGAACGAGGCTCGGGTTGATCAGAGCGGGAGATTCAAACCTACATTTTGCCCTGGGACTTGTATGCTTGCTAGAGACGCTGTGAATGAGACCTTTGAACTTGTTTTGTGGCGAACTGCGTACTTGAGGTCTGGGAGATATGGAATCCCTACGAACGTGGAAGTACTGTACTCCTGAGTTAGTCTTTGAAGCGCCGCCCAGCACCTAGTTAGCTGTCATGGGAAGAGCTACTGCAGGAGTGGATCCCAGTGGCCGGAACAGTGAGGCAAAAGCGAAGGCGTAAATAGAGTCACAGGCAGAGGTTCAAGGCAGGCAGCGATGTGACATCACCGTGGTCACAGCACAGCAACAAACAGGAACAGTAGCAGGTGTGGTTGGAACCAGTGTAAACAGGCTCTTGAGTAGAAGGAAGGGGAAGTTTATAGAGACAGCTAGAGATGATCCAAAGTCAGGACAGGAGTAACAGCACTTCCAGTGGACATGTAGGGGAACTGCAGACTAAAAGCAAGAGCTAGTGATGAACCTGGCACTAGCCAGGATTCCTCCCGTAACCCGTCTGGTGAGTGCAAACTTTTTTTTTGAGATTTGTGCTGTGTCTGCTGGCTCCTGCCAGAATAAATATCCTTTATTTGACTTCTTTTTCCTGTCTGGTGCCTTGATCCCGGTTAATTGTTACGGTCTCCCGTGAGAGTGGTTACATGGAGAAATAGGAGAAATTATAGGGAGCGGTTATATACTGTAGAGCAGTAGGAGACGTTATAGTGAGAGGTTATATGGACCAATAGGGGAAGTTAGAGGGACAGGTTGTATGGAGTAATAGAGAGCAGTTACATGAGTAATAGGTGGAACGATAGGGAGCAGTAGGATGCATTATAGGGAGTAGTTATATGAAAGAATAGGAGGAGTTATAGGAAACAGTTATATGAGAAATAGGAGGAGTTATAGGAAACGGTTATATGATAAATAGGAGGAGTTATAGGAAACAGTTATATGATAAATAGGAGGAGTTATAGGGAGCGGTTATATTGTAATAAACACAATAAGTTGCCTGTCTGGGTTTAGGGAAGTTCACCGTTACCCAATCCTTCCGGTCCCCTCTCCTCAGCACAGCTGATTTACAAATAGTCTCTCAGTTCCTCTTTTCTCTGGGTTACTTGTGACAGCAGTACTGGGGCAGAGTTTATTTAGATGTATACAGCAATGTGATAGTATATAGCAGAGCATCAGGCGGAACAGTAGCTTAGAAAGCTGATATATTTACAATATATATGCATGTTTATATATAGAAATATATGTATGTATGTATATCTTTATTTATATAGCGCCATCTATGTACACAGCGCGTCACAGCAGTAATACATGGGACCTAATAATATAACTCATAATGGGAATTAGCGTTTGAGACATAAAAGTAACATTCGGAAAAGGAATCCCGCCCCAAAGAGCTTACAATCTAATTGTGTATATAAATATGTATATAACTTATTATATACTAATACATAGTGAAATACTTAGATAAAATCTTATATTTAACATATAAAATAAAGCTGTGCAGTTCTGTAGGATCTCTCTCCCTCTCTCCCTCTCTCCCTCTCTCCCTCTCTCCCTCTCTCCCTCTCTCCCTCTCTCCCTCTCTCCCCCCAGTGACGCCCCCATTAGGTAAGAGATACTTAACGGGTGTCATGCTATTTAAAGCTAATGCATGTCAGTGCTAACTTAACACTCCGTTAAGCCTATGCTAATGAGAAAGGCTGTTATTTTTGCATGTAATTAGCTGTGTGCGTTAATCTCTGACAAAATAATGTCAGTGTATGATTTTGGTAACGCCTCGTTGTTAGCGCTGAGTTAACGGATCTCTGTGGATCTGGACCATAGTGTTTAAATGACAATGTTTCCCGCGTCACAACTGTTGACTAATAAATGAAGTAATGATGTTGGTATTTTGAATTTAATGAAGCTCTATATATGTGTATCTTCATTTATATACAGAAGCACTCGCAATGTACTCAGTGCTCTACGAAAGAGACAGTACAGTGCAGGGAATTATAACACAATAAGTGCAACAAGCAAAATCAGACAATAGGAAAGGAAATCCCTGCCCCAGAGAGCTTACAATCTAAGTGAAGCAGTGGTATACCTATTTGACATTGAATAGGTATAACACTGTTTCATTCCCAGCAGTGTAACCTTGTTTTGGGATATCTATGGTGAAACAAACTACAGGCATACCCCGCATTAACGTACGTAATGGGACCAGAGCATGTATGTAAAGCGAAAATGTACTTAAAGTGAAGCACTGCCTTTTTCCCACTTATCAATGCATGTACTGTACTGCAATCGTCATATACGTGCATAACTGATGTAAATAACGCATTTGTAACAGGCTCTATAGTCTCCCCGCTTGCGCACACAGCTTCGGTACAGGCAGGGAGCCGGTATTGCTGTCCAGGACATGCTGACAGGCGCATGCGCGAGCTGCCGTTTGCCTATTCGGCGATATATGTCCTTACTCGCGTGTGTACTTAAAGTGAGTGTCCTTAAACCGGAGTATGCCTGTATATACATTATAACGGGGATCTTGTGTAATTATCCCTGACAGCACCCCTCTAGCTAGTAATTGATAAATTTGAGCGGGTATTTCTTTTCCTAACACAGTATCTATGGTAAAAACCACGGAAATAATAATAATAATATATATACATCCAGAACACAGGTTACGAGGGATGGCCACAGCACAAACAAGTATTTATTTGAAGTATAAAGTGTATTGAGTTCATGACAGAAATAAGAATGTTTCATTTCACAAACTAACCTTCACCAGTTCTTGCCCTGATGGAGGTTCGTTTGTGAGCTGAAACATTGTTTTCCTGCCAAGGACTTGATTCAATACACTTTATGCTTTAAATAAATACTGTGTGCTATGTCCAACCCTCGCAACCTGTTATGTTATGGTGGGTTACAAAAAGTGACAAAAACCCTCCACTGTAAAGCATATAGCAAATGGAAATATTACTGTATGCTCATTTGCATGTCTTGGACAGGTCTGCAACCCCGCCTTTCACCATTATCACCCAGCACACAGCAGTTCCACTGCAGCAAGGGATTCTGGGAAATGACATGCAAATGAGCACACAGAGCCACCTTTTGCTTCAAAACCATTTAACATGGTCCCCTATAGGCTTAAGCTTGCGACATGGTCACAGCTTTGAGCACAGCCAGGGTTAAAATGCATAATCAGTAAACCCACCCACAGACAGACTGTTTCGACCTTAATGGGTCTCATCAGTGTGGGGTTGGTTATACTGGCTACTGGCTACTGAAACTTTTTTTAAAAGCCATATATGAATTTAGGTTTTGGCCTCAATATCAAGAAATACAGTAGAGAGCACAGTTTAAAAATCAGTGAGTAGGGAAAAACTAGAGGGATGAAAAGAAACCTCATATTGTACATTATGTCACTTTGCTCCTACGTGGGACTGACCCTTTAACCCATTAAACATGTCACTGTCATTAGGTCACTTTACTCCTACATGGGACTGTCCCTTTAACCCATTAAACACGTCACTGTCATTAGGTTACTTTGCTCCTACGTGGGACTGTCCCTTTAACCCATTAAACACGTCACTGTCATTAGGTCACATTGCTCCTACATGAGACTGACCAATTAAATACCTCTACTGATCACAGCACAGACAGTAATAAAACATTACATAAGTCCCTCCTCTGCCGCGTTGTTTCGTCATGACGCCACGTGACGGAGCGTTGCCATGGAAACGCGTCATGCGCCGCCCCGGAGTCATTTGACATTGTGTTGTCATGGCGACACTACAGGAGGGGGGGGGCACTCCGGCAAAGGTAAGACACACACACAAATTGCCTCCCCCAAACAATTGCGACTCTAGGCTACAGCCTTAGCATTGTGGGAAATCCGCCCCTCCGGAAATCAGTGGCTCCTAACCTAATCACACATCATTTTAATAAACCAAGAGTAGTACCGCTGCTTTCATTAAGCCGACTCAACAAGGAATGCAGGAGGGTTCTTTATGAGCAATATCCTGTCCGGATCGCAATAGCTTGCAGCGTACACAACAAACCTCCATATTAAATCTTGGACGTTACCCCCCTCCTCCCGCCCCCCCACGCCTCCATCCTTTTTTCAGAGAGGAATGTCATATGCAGAGGGAACGACAGGTTGTTAGTTCTGTTCTGAATCCCTGATCGCGGAGAGAGAAAGCGTGAAACATGCCTAGCGGGGGAGAAACGGGGGGTTTGCGTTTGGTATGCAGGGCTTATGACGCTTTGCCAAAGGGTTTAACTAAATAACCAAGTAAACATTATTTTATTGAAGTATTTAAAACTTTATACTTATTACTTATATGTTTTGTCAATGGGATGTAGCATTGGGCTTCCTGTTTTTGTTGTATACATTGCCACGACTCAGTAGCACTCTTTTAGACATAAAATTATTCATGATGTGGTGGGGTGTGGGAGTTATAGTAGCTAGGAAGTGTGTGTTGACCAAAACTGATCAAACAAAGTGGACCCCCGTCCACTTCAGTTTCCCCATCCGGGGCCTTGGCGCGAATCACATATGGACGTAGTGTCCAAAGAGTGCTGACGGATCCTCCGCCTCTGTAATTATGGGCTAACTGGTGGGTGTGGACCAAGACAGTGATACCTGGCTGGGTGGGGCAGGCCACGGTCAGGGCACCACTGGTCTTGCTGGTTGGTTTTAGGACTCGGCAGGGTAGTAGTTAATCTGCTAAGTTGTTTATATGTTTGTGATAAATAAAGCCTATCCATAATCCCACTTGTGTGTTTGCGTTGATTTTGGCAAAAGCCGAAAAACGTTGGGGTATTGAACTCTTCTACTTGCTAAATGTTTTCTAATTGGCCCTTTGTGAAAATTATTCGAAGGGGCCTGGTATACGACATATACACATCACACGAGCAAGGAAACATATCTATTTATATCCAACCACAACACTCAATCTATAAACCAAACAACAAAAAGCAGGAGCTGAGTATCACCCCATACACAGATGGGGACAATTGGGCGTGTGTTTGTGGTGTTTGCCGAAGTTGCAAGTTCGATCGGTAGCCACTTGCCACACTGAGACGTTAGCTTATCACAATTCTGGCAGGGGGGACATGAGCCACCCGCCAAACAACGGCTACAGCCACAAGACCCCGAGTCGAGGAGGTGAAGAAGCAGCAGGCATGTACCATAGACGGTCAGTCCCAGTGGGAGCAAAGTGACGTTAATGACAGTGACATGTCAGGGTTAAGCGGACAGTACAATATGGGATAAAAGAGGACCTAATGACAGTGACCTGTTTAATGGGTAAATGCAGCGATTAACAATTATAACACAATTAGACATGTATATGTATTTTTAAATAATTGTTTTAAACTTGTAACATTTCCATAGTAAACAAGCTTTGCTGGTGTGTTTACAATCTGTATTTAATATCTTTGCTGATCAGACTGTTTGTCAGTCCTCAAAGCCCCAGGTAAATTGCATCTTTTAGTTCTGCTCTCTGTTTGCAAAGTAATTCTGAAGCCGTCATTAGTCAGACAGAGAGAAACAGAAGGCGCTGATACGCTGGATTTCAGTGTTCCCGAGAGGAAAAGCAAGACATTCATTTATCCCCCGATACAAATAAATAAAACTGGTAATTTAAGGGGAATAAAATATTTCTAAGGCCGTGATTATCACTGGGAACGTGTTGATTGACTCTCTAAGTGGCACTGACCCTGTACATGCAAGCCTGAAACTAATGTATAAATAGATAAGAGGGGACAGCATTGTCACGTGAAGATTTTGCTCAGCGCGGTCTGAAACATTCAGTTCTGTTGACATAGAAACTGCCCAGGTTAAGATTCCCAGGAGGGACACGGCATCGCATGAATGTGGGGTTGTTATGGGAACTGGGATTACGGGAAATAGTATGAAACAAAAAAAGATGGATACATTGAAATATCTATTATGGAAACCAGTACGTATGCAAGTTACACGGAGCAACAGGGAGGAGCTATAGGGAGGGGTTATTAGGGAGCAATAGGTGAGTTATAAGGAGGGGTTAATATGGAGCAATAGGTGGGAGTTAGTAAGGAGGGGTTAAATGGAGCAATAGGAGGAGTTATATGGAGGGCTATATAGAGCAATAGGAGGAGTTATAGGGAGGGGTAGATGGAGCAATAGGAGGAGTTATAGGGAGGGGATTATATGGAGCAATAGGAGGAGTTATAGGGAGGGGTAGATGGAACAATAGGAGGAGTTATAGGGGGGGATATATTGAGCAATAGGAGGTGGTATTGGAACAGTTATATGAAACAATAAGCAGAGTTATAGGGAGAGTAGATATAAATATCCTACAGATAAATGTTTGACACAGCGGGGGAGAAAGCACAGACAGCACCGAGCTAATCTTCAATACAGCGCAAATCCCAGCAGCCTTAAAAAACACCCTCTCGTCATATCAGGGCTGAACCCTAACTTGTACATCCCAATCACCCTTTTCTGCCGCAACCCCGTTTCTCCCCTGCATGTTTCACGATTCTCTGCCTGCAACCCTGTGTTCTTCCCCGCTAGGCATATTCACGCTTTCTCTGCCCAGCAAACCCCCGTTTCTCCCCGCTAGGCATGTTTCACGCTTTCTCTGCCGCAAAACCCACCGTTTCTCCCCCGCTAGGATGTTTCACGCTTCTCTGCCATGCAAACCCCCCGTTTCTCCCCGCTAGGCATGTTCACGCTTTCTCTGCCCTGCAAACCCCCGTTTCTCCCCCGCTAGGCATTTCACGCTTTCTCTGCCCTGCAAACCCCCCGTTTCTCCCCCGCTAGGCATGTTTCACGCTTTCTCTGCCCTGCAAACCCCCGTTCTCCATCCCCGCTTACATTTCACGCTTCCTGCCCCTGCAAACCCCCGTTTCTCCCCCGCTAGGCATGTTTCACGCTTTCTTGCCCTGCAAAACCCCCCGTTTCTCCCCCGACTGGCATGTTTCACGCTTTCTCTGCCCTGCAAACCCCCCGTTTCTCCCCCGCTAGGCATGTTTCACGCTTATCTCGCCCTGCAAACCCCCGTTTCTCCCCCGCTTAGGCATGTTTCACGCTTTCTCTGCCCTGCAAAACCCCCCGTTTCTCCCCCGCTAGGCATTGTTTTTCACGCTTCTTCATGCCCTGCAAACCCCCGTTTCTCCCCCGCTAGGCATGTTTCACGCTTTCTCTGCCCTGCAAAACCCCAAGTTTCTCCCCCGCTAGGCATGTGTTTCACGCTTCTCTGCCTGCAAACCCCACGTTCTCCCCCGTTAGGCATGTTTACGCTTCATTCTGCACGCCTGCAAAGAGAAAGCGTGAAACATGCCTAGCGGGGGAGAAACGGGGGGTTTGCAGGGCAGAGAAAGCGTGAAACATGCCTAGCGGGGGAGAAACGGGGGGTTTGCAGGGCAGAGAAAGCGTGAAACATGCCTAGCGGGGGAGAAACGGGGGGTTTGCAGGGCAGAGAAAGCGTGAAACATGCCTAGCGGGGGAGAAACGTGGGGTTTGCAGGGCAGAGAAAGCGTGAAACATGCCTAGCGGGGGAGAAACGTGGGGTTTGCAGGGCAGAGAAAGCGTGAAACATGCCTAGCGGGGGAGAAACGGGGGGTTTGCAGGGGCAGGAAGCGTGAAACTGCCTAGCGGGGGAGAACGGGGGTTTGCAGGGCAGAGAAGCGTGAAATGCCTAGCGGGGGAGAAACGGGGGGTTTGCAGGGCAGAGAAAGCGTGAAACATGCCTAGCGGGGGAGAACACGGGGTTTGCAGGGCAGAGAAAGCGTGAAACATGCCTAGCGGGGTAGAAACGGGGGGTTTGCAGGGCAGAGAAAGCGTGAAACATGCCTAGCGGGGGAGAAACGGGGGTTTTGCGGCAGGAAGCGTGAAACATGCCTAGCGGGGGAGAAACGGGGGGTTTGCAGGGCAGAAAAAGGCGTGATTGGGATGTAACAAGTTGATAGGGTTACAGCCCTTGATATGACGGAGAGGGTGTTTTATTAAGGCTGCGTGGAATTTGCAGCTGTATTGAAGATTAGCTTCGGTGCTTCTGTGCTTTCTCCCCCGCTGTGTCAAACATTTATCTGTAGGAGTATTTATAATCTTACTTCTCCCTATAACTCTGCTTATTGTTTCATATAACTGTTCCCAATACCACCTCCTATTGCTCAAATATCCCCTCCCTATAACTCCTCCTATTGTTCCATCTAACCCCTCCCTATAACTCCTCCTATTGCTCCATATAATCCCTCCCTATAACTCCTCCTATTGCTCCATCTAACCCCTCCCTATAACTCCTCCTATTGCTCTATATAGCCCCTCCATATAACTCCTCCTATTGCTCCATTTAACCCCTCCTTATAACTCCACCTATTGCTCCATTTAACCCCTCCTTATAACTCCACCTATTGCTCCCTATAACCCCTCCCTATAGCTCCTCCTGTTGCTCCGTGTAACTTGCATACGTACTGGTTTCCATAATAGATATTTCAATGTATCCATCTTTTTTTGTTTCATACTATTTCCCGTAATCACAGTTCCCATAACAACCCCACATTTCATGCGATGCCGTGTCCTCCCTGGGAATCTTAACTGGGCAGTTTCTATGTCAACAGAACTGAATGTTTCAGACCGCGCTGAGCAAAATCTTCACGTGACAATGCTGTCCCCTCTTATCTATTTATACATTAAGTTTCAGGCTTGCATGTACAGGGTCAGTGCCACTTAGAGAGTCAATCAACACGTTCCCAGTGTAATCACGGCCTTAGAAATATTTTATTCCCCTTAAATTACCAGTTTTATTTATTTGTATCGGGGGATAAATGAATGTCTTGCTTTTCTCCGGGAACACTGAAATCCAGCGTATCAGCGCCTTCTGTTTCTCTGTCTGACTAATGACGGCTTCAGAATTACTTTGCAAACAGAGAGCAGAACTAAAAGATGCAATTTACCTGGGGCTTTGAGGACTGACAAACAGTCTGATCAGCAAAAGATATTAAATACAGATTGTAAACACACCAGCAAAGCTTGTTTACTATGGAAATGTTACAAGTTTAAAACAATTATTTAAAAATACATATACATGTCTAATTGTGTTATAATTGTTAATCAGCTGCATTTAACCCATTAAACAGGTCACTGTCATTAGGTCCCTTTTATCCCATATTGTACTGTCCGCTTAACCCATGAAACATGTCACTGTCATTAAGTCACTTTGCTCCCACATGGGACTGACCGTCTAATTGTACATGCCTGCTGCTTCTTCACCTCCTGACTCGGGGTCTTGTGGCTTAGTCCGTTGGTTGGCGGGTGGCTCAGTGTCCCCCCTGCCAGAATTGTGATAAGCTAACGTCTCAGTGTGGCAAGTGGCTACCGATCAGACTTGCAACTTCGGCAAACCACAACACACACCCAATGTCCCCATCTGTTAGGGGGGAAGCTCAGCCCTGCGGTTGTGGTTAAGAAAGGAGGGTGTGTGGGGATATAAATATATATGTTTCTATGTCTTTCGTGTGTGTGTATATGTGTGTATACCAGTGCCCTTCGAATAATTTTCCAAAGGGCCAGATTAGAAAACATTTAGAAGTAGAAGAGTTACAAGTATACCCCAACGTTATTGCATTGCAGAAAAACACGTCATAACACAGAGCCGGGTATTTAATCGGATACGGCTTTTATTTATAAACCAAACATATAAAACCACTTAGCAGATTAACTACTACCCTGCCAGAGTCCTAAACCAACCAGCAAGACCAGTGGTGCCCTGACCGTGGCCTGCCCACCCAGCCAGGTATCACATAGTCTTGGTCACACCCAGATTAGCCATAATTACAGAGGCGGGAGGATCCGTCAGCACTCTTTGGACACTTCCAGTCATGTGATTGCGCCAAGGCCCCGGATGGGGAAACTGAAGTGGACGGGGGTCCACTTTTGTTTGGATCAGTTTTGGTCAACACACACATTCCTAGCTAGCTATAACTCCCACACCCACCACATCATGAATATATATTTATGTCTAAAAGAGTGCTACTGAGCGTGGCAAATGTATACAACAAAAGACAGGGAAGCCCAATGCTACATCCCATTGACAAAACATATAAAGTAATAAGTATAAAGTTTAAATACTTCAATAATAATAATGTTTACTTGGTTATTTAGTTAAACCCTTTGGCCAAAGCGTCATAAGCCTGCATACCAAACGTCAAGGTATAACCAAAATTAATGCAGGTCCTACACTACACTGTGAACCCTTCCCTTTTACCTCTGTATAAGGAGAAGCAACCATAGTAGATCCTGTTCTTTGCAGCAAAATGAAAAGACCTCCCAAGTTAAAAAGGTGAGGAGGAGTGAGCTCTGGGGGGAGGTGCCACCTACCTCCATACAACTGTTACCAGTCAGAAATAGACCGAAATAATTTTGGTTATATCTTGACGTTGGTATGCAGGCTTATGACGCTTTGGCCAAAGGGTTTAACTAAATAACCAAGTAAATATTATTATTGAAGTATTTAAACTTTATACTTATTACTTTATATGTTTTGTCAATTGGATGTAGCATTGGGCACCCCTGTCTTTTGTTGTATATCAGTTTTGGTCAACAAGCTCTACACCTAGAAGACGAACAAGTGCCCTTGACGTACTTGGTAATTCATAAGGGCCTCCAAACGTTAACCACAAGGATGAGTCTCAAATACCCGCCTCACTAACATACGCCCAACCTAGACATTATAAATAGAGCACCTTCTGGTAGGGTTATTTCATCCGTAAACAAACACCAGCTGCTAACCACCGGGGCTATTAAACCCGCTAAATTAGACCTGGCACCTCCAACTTTGCAAGATCTCTTTCAACTACGTCGTAGGGGCCTGTTCAGGTAGCTTCGAATCTATCTCTGCAACATCAAACATGTTTGCATGTTAAAACCTCACGGTATGAAATTTGTGAAAAAACTGTATTTAGAAAGATATATCACATGCTAGATGCCATTTGTTACAAAAATGACATAGGGCACTAGTTTGTAGTTGCTCTACGAGCGAAATGAACTTCATGTTCAATTTTGCTCCAATCTGGAAGAACAGAACAGAGAGAAGATGCATCTCCCTGCACAGCTCTTACAGCTGATTTCCGCGTATTAATTTTAATTACATAGTATTGAAGCCGGGGGTCTCTAGACCTGAACCACATTCATTTCAGGTCTGGGGGGGCCCCTGCTTCCCGAGGGAGAGGGTGCCGACATCTCCTGCAAGTTATAATGTCCCATGTCACAGCCCACGTGACCGGGACATTTAAACTTGTCCCACGTGACCGGGACATTTAAACTTGTCCCATGTGACCGGGACATTTAAACTTGCAGGAGAAACCGGCACTGAATACTGGGGCCTGCACCTCGGGAAGCGTGGAGTCCGAGGACCTGAAATTAATGCGGTTCAGGTGCAGAGACTTCCTGCTTCAATCATTAGAGGCTAACTGCTACGGTAATTAAGTGGTTAACTGCAAGTACCCGGTTTGTTTGTGGTAGAGGGGGTGGATAAAGGTTATAGTTGCCCCAGGGTGGCTGGTTAGGCCTCCCGTGATGGTTGTGGGAGAGATTAACCCCTTCATTACCTTAGCGGTTACTACCGCTAAGGTAATGAAGTAGTTAGCCCCTCCCGCTACCTATGTGGGAGGCCTAGCCACGCACCCTGGTGCAAATACCCCCTTCACCCACCCCCTCTACTACCAACACATACCAACAAATACCAACCCCCCCCCCCCCCCCCCACCACCACCACACACACCACCACACAGGAATGGGCAAAAGCCCTATTAGGCAAATATGGGTAAAAGCGCTTTTGCCCATTCAAAAATACTATACTGCACATTACAATAAAATAACTTACCAATTACAATACTTTAAAAAAACACTAGCTATATAATCCATTGATTGCCACTGTGGTTATCTATGTCCTCAACGGGGGTACAGATAGCCACAATGACAACCAATGGGCACCAATATCCATCCCCTCTACCCACAACAACCACCACCACACAGTAATCGGGAAAAGCCCTATTACCCAGATCTGGCTAATAGCACTTTTGTCCATTCAAAAACAATAAATAGCCAGCCACTCAATAGTAAATAAAAGTTGTACTTACCCCCGCCAGGATGAATACCATCCTTGTCATCATCCGCATATTGAGTGGCACCAACATTAAAATAAAAACACTAGCTACTAACCAGTAACCCCTTAGTTACCTTAGTAATCACTATGGTAATTAAGGGGTCAACACCCCCCACCCCACCAATCCGATTGATGGATGTACCATGTGATGCCTTCTCATTTTTGGGTGCTAGGTGAAGACGAAGACAGCCCATCCCTATCGGACAAGCAACACTACCCCTACTTGAAGAGCAATCTTAGCCACCGTTTTGTTCATCTTTCTCCTGCTTCTCTTATGCTCAACCATCTTAAGTCCTCCACCAAACCCCCTTAGAGAAAATATCGGACCAAATTAACGGCAAATTGCCCAAATGAACCTGACTTTGTGCCAGGTCTCTCTTGATTGCATGTATCAAATCCAGGGAAATGTACCAAGTTCATGTAATTACCCCCAAGGTTCACCAAGAATATCCTATCACTGACAGGCAACTCTGACAAGAGGTGCTCTCAACTCACCCCACAAATAAAAAGAACACTGTCTCAGTTCTTCCCGTATGGGCAAACATAACCTGCAACTAAAAACAAAACAAAACTGTAATAACGACTAAACTCCCATCTGCTTATATGCTAACCAGATACAGCTGGGTTGCCTCAGTCGAGTACACACCAAACATCTTAATATTCAAACCCAAAAGATCAAGACACAACTGAAAAACCCACTGAAACTGGAACCTTGACAATTGCTCACCTAGAGCATGAACCAGAAATGGTCCCAACACTGGAATCCTGACATCCAGAATTCCTTTAACTGCCTTACAGAGCAAATTGAAACACCATCTGAACCCAATAATTGCTACCCAATTGATCACTTTTGACCAACGCACAACAAATGTAATGTAATCCGCACCCAGAGTCGCATCCTCCAAAGCCAAACTGCTATCCCCCTTCTCCGAGGTATACCAACTCGCTTACCTTCACACTGATGTAGTCTAACATTCCCCGGATAACTACGAAAAAAGCATTTTCATGCAGCTCTGAGGAATGTGATGCCACTGGCAGCCGTAGCGGCTAAATGTTAGCTTACTGGTTGCCCGTAGCTTTCTATCCAGAGGCTGGGGAATGCGGCAGCCCATTTCCAGCGGCACACTCCAGCCATAGAGAATCTTAGTCTGCCTTAGTCTGTAGCTCTCAAAAATGCTAGCACAAAAGCCACATTCAACAACTTCACTTCAAAATGGGATGAGCAAACACCAGCTGTAACACACACCGATCCTTCCAAGACCAAATGTGTTACCAGCCTTCTCCCATCCTGCACAGCCGATAGCCTCTTATATCACCACAGATATATCCACCAAGCCAAACAACCTCAGAAAGAACGATATTCTCCTTTAACTTATTTTTCCACCAAACTGTTCGCCAACCCCTTCTCACTAGGGGCCAAGATATACGTAATTAGCTCCCCAACAATCCCAAGCGCCTCACTCAGCTTCTGTACAAAATTCAATTATTCCTTAGTCCGCTGCAAAAGCTACCCATGTACTCGAGGCAATGGAAACCCACACTAGGTCCTTTACAGGTCCGTCACTATGTCCTATAGCGCTGGGGGGGGGGGGGGGGGGAGTATTGGTTTATATCAATGTCTATGGTCCTGAACTGTCACAGTGAAAGGGCTAATGTTGTAGGTATATGAGGAAATGCTACTGATGAGCTACAGTACTCCGTACACCTAACGAAGGGTGGGTGTATCCTCCCCAAAACATTGTGTTTGATTCTGGATGTCCCCGCGCGGACGTTTTATAAAATACGGATCAATCCAAATTGTGGTAACATTGCCCTGTTGCAGCCGTTTTCTTTACTCCAAATTTCCTATGGTGTGCAACTGGAAGGTTGGCACGGGAAACCAGATGGACTACTACGTGAGCATCTGACACCCTGCGAGTGTGCTGGGTGAATTTTCTATATTTCTCTGCATACGTCTCCAAGACAACAATTTCAAAATCATACATAAGCCTGGACAGGAAAACAGCCCTGCTGACTATTTCTTGTCATCCTTTGCAGACTCAACAAGCTTCACGTTCTACTGCAGATCTACAGGTGAGATGTTGTGCCAAAAGCACTAACATTACAAGACATTTACTTAGCCGCACACCTTTTGTATTTGTTAACAAAACTGCTGAGGCCCAAATTCACAAAGCTCCATCAGGACTCATAACACGTCACGTTACCCAAAAAAGGAATGGACCTTATGTTCCCTGAGTTAACATGTTATCCTCAACGCTAATTATATGCAAAAACAACATCCAAACTACATCTTATTAGCATAGGCTTATGGCCACGTTATTGTAGCACGTTGCTTTATCTACCAATAACGTGACGTTGCGTATATCTTAGCGTTACTCTGATCCAGATCCTAAATAGGTCTTTAGCTCGAGTCGAGAAAGAGAGGAGAGGGAAATACAGACAGGAAATAACGCTGTGTTAGTTCAATCATACATCACTGTGGCGTTACACCAATCCAGACTTTGTAAAAACCCTATTTCAGGGTCTGGATAACGTTAAGTTTAGTTCGGACCTAACTAACATAACGTTCAATCCCCGTGTTAACCAGTCATGTGAAGAGAAAAGTACTCCTTGGTGCTGGTGCTCCGGATGTGTACACAGGTAAAATCCAGTGAAATATGTGCCGCAAAACAATATAACAAACAATAAAATATATTACTGTGAAAGTAGCGATACTGTGATCACCTCTAAGTGCACTTCTGTTACTCAAGGTGTGTAAAACCTGTTAACTTGACATTATTGGTATTGTAAATAATTCATCTACACATGATTTATACATTTTTTGACTAAGGCTGCATTAGCGCTGAAAGTTGTGTTACATTTCCCCGTGTTAGCCTTAACTGACTTTAGTGGATATGAAATGTTATGATAATAAAATATACAAACCCCAACGGGGCTGCACTACAACCGAATCTTACAGAGGACACAGCTCAGTTAAATATTCAACAACACATCTAAAAAAACTCACAGAAAACCTCCTACACGTTCCACACCTGTCGGTGCTTTCTCAAGGTCCTTAACATTACGTTACTGACTTTTGAAGATCCAATGTTAGGTAATTTAACTTAACATCATGTGAAGCCTAACAGAGACTTGTGGATCTGGGACTCAGAACGTCTGGTTTCCGTACATGGACCAGCAAACTGAACGGATTGGTACGCAATGTCTTGCTTGCCAATCACAGCAGATGTAAAGCCAAATGCTCTTGCATGCTGTAGACACCCAATAAGAACAGTGAAGATACCACCTAGGCTCACATCGGCACAAGGGGGGAAAGTATCATTGCAAATATGGAGCAAAATTGATGCAAATTGCATTGTTTTCATCTTGTGCCTCGTTGCGTCACTGTATCAAGGTCTTTGCTGCACGTTTTACACCATTTGCGTCACCTTGCGATTTTTGGAGTTAGGGAGGAGTTACACGCCGCACAAATTATGAGATGTAGCAAACTCTACATCTCCCTCCGTTACTTTTGTATCTTGTATTTGTGTGAAAAACACCCGCCAGGTCTGAGGTGGTGTAAACCTTTCTGTTCAACAATTGGCGTGAAATGTAAGACAGACTTTCATATATTTGGTGCAAACGCGAGCAGAAACTGGACCAAAGCGTAAAAAAAAAAAAAAAAACATTCTATGTGCACTTTCTGGAAAGGTTATCCCAAGTGGGACAGCGTGAACCCCGCACTGCGTGCCAAACGGAGGAAGAGGGGAAGGAATCGCCTTCCAAAAATGAAAATAGCTGACGAGTGCTGGATCACTGGCAAACATATTCTTTATTCTGCAAGCTGCAACATACAAGTGAACAAGGGACCTAAGAAGAAGCTCTGACGCGTTTCGTGCATCCGTGCACTTTCTCTATTTGCACTGTCTTTATATTGATACGTCTCCCCGTTGTTTCTTGTTTTCTTACAGTAGTGAGGAAGTGAGGAGAAGGCCCGGCATGCTGGGGCAGTGAGGAGTAGGAACTGAGACAGGGTTTGCAGTGATATAACACTGCACTATTCAGGGCGGGATTTATAATTGTTATTCAAAATAAGGTAAGATTTGTTAGAGCATATCTCAGTCTCCGTTCCTAAATATTGACCACTACAGTTGTGTCCGTAGTTGTATGTCTCTCCAGTCTTCTCCCTAGTTGTGTCATTGTGTGTATCAGTGTGTCTGGGGGTCTATATGTGTTTGTCATGATGTCTGTGTATCAGTGTGTGTATCAGTGTATCTGTGTGTGTATAAGTGTGTCTCTGTGTGTATCAGAGTCTGTATGTGTATTAGTGTGTCTGTGCGTGTGTATCAGTATGTCTGTGCGGGTTTCAGTGTCTGTCTGTGTATCAGTGTGTCTGTGTGTGTGTGTGTGTGTGTATCAGTGTGTCTGTGTGTGTGTATCAGTGTGTCTGTGTGTGTATCAGGGTGTGTGTGTGTATCAGTATGTCTGTGTATCTGGGTGTCTGTGTGTGTATATCAGTCTGTCTTTGTACAGTATCAGTGTAACTGTGCATCATTATGTCTGTGGGTTTCAGTGTCTGCGTCTGTATCAGTGCTTAATGTGTATGTATCAGTGAGCATCAGTGTGCTCATGTGTATATCAGTGTGCTCATGTGTATATCAGTGTGCTCATGTGTATATCAGTGTGCTCATGTGTATATCAGTGTGCTCATGTGTATATCAGTGTGCGTAGCATGTATTAGTGTATCGGAATCTGCCTCTCTATGATACGCAGAGCATTATATATCTGTCAGTACAGAGCAGTGATTGCAAACATCTAAATGACATATTCTATAGAAGGCTTGGGGAGTGTTGGAGCAGCAGGTTTGTACATGGAATGTGCTCCTGGGGGGCTCCTTAATTTTCAAAAGGAAATGCCCTCCCTGTCACACCCCCTCCCCATAGACATGAGGTCAGAGGAAAGCTTCCTTTTGTTTATTAACCACTACACAGCCAGAGGGGCCAGCAACTCACTGCAGAGTAATATAATAATAACTTGCAGAGCCATATAATAACAGGTGACGCTATGTAATAACATGTGAAGTGATATAATTACACACAGAGATGTAATCAAATTCAGCCATATACGCAGACATATAATATCACGCAGATAGATATAATAACACGCAGAGATATAATAACATGCAGAGAGATAATAACATGCAGAGATATAATAACATGCAGAATGATATAATAACATGCAGAGCGATATAATAACATGCAGAGCGATATAATAACATGCAGAGATATAATAACATGCAGAGATATAATAACATGCAGAGATATAATAACATGCAGAGCGATATAATAACATGCAGAGCGATATAATAACATGCAGAGCGGCTATAATAACATGCAGAGCGATATAATAACATGCAGAGATATAATAACATGCAGAGATATAATAACATGCAGAGCGATATAATAACATGCAGAGATATAATAACACGCAGAGATATAATAACAGGCAGAGATATAATAACAGGCAGAGATATAATAACATGCAGAGATATAATAACATGCAGGGATATAATAACATGCAGGGATATAATAACATGCAGAGATATAATAACATACAGAGATATAATAACATGCACAGATATAATAACATGCAGAATGATATAATAACACGCAGAGATATAACATGTAGAGATATAATAACATGCAGAGATATAATAACATGCAGAATGATATAATAACATGCAGAGATATAATAACATGCAGAATGATATAATAACATGCAGAATGATATATTAACATGCAGAATGATATATTAACATGCATAGATATAATAACATGCACAGATATAATAACATGCACAGATATAATAACATGCAGAATGATATAATAACACGCAGAGATATAACATGCAGAGATATAATAACATGCAGAATGATATAATAACACGCAGAGATATAACATGCAGAGATATAATAACACGCAGAAGGATATAATAACACGCAGAGATATAACATGCAGAGATATAATAACATGCAGAGATATAATAACATGCAGAATGATATAATAACATGCAGAGATATAATAACATGCAGAATGATATAATAACAGCGAGATGATAAAAGTGAGATCATGAACATGCGGATTATAATAACATGCCGAGAATGATTAATACATAACAGCAGCATGATTATTCATAACAGGCAGAGATACATATAACAACTGCGAATGATTTTATAAACATGCAGAATGTATATAATAACTGCAGAGATATAATAACAGCAGAGTATAATAAATGCAGATATGATATAATAAAGATGCAGAGATATAATAAAACATGCGAGATATTAATAACATGCAGAGATATACATAAGCAGAGATATCATTACAGGAAAAAACGAGAAGAAATAGATACTGCAGAATTAATAACATGCGAGAGCTATAATAACATGCGATGACGTGAGATTATATAAATCATGCACGATGATATAATAACATGCAGATGATATAATAACATGCAGAGATTGATAACAATGACAGAGATCTAATAACACGCAGAGATAGATACAACACGCAGTATATACCCCAGAGAAATTATAGAACACGCAGGATATGAATCATAACGAATAAATACAGAGAGAGTAAATAAGATTGTCAGAGACCAGTAAAACCATATGACATACAATTGATTGAATGGCTACCAAGTAATGGACCTCTAATCCGAGTTCTACCTGTAGTCCCTACTGAAAGCACAAATAGATCCTGATGAGAACCCTTCAACGACCCTAAAAATCAATACTCGCCATCCCCCAGGAAAGGAGAATGGTGATGTGAGAAGACGACGCTATTTTTGACAAAAAAAACAAATCATTGAGACGAGCCTCATGATTTGCAGCATACTTGAAAAACTGGTACTTCCAAATCCATTGTTCAGGCAAGAAATGAAAGCGGTTTCTCTTGAAAAACCATCGAAATATAGTAGCAATGGCACTTGGTCCTCTCCGCTAGATGTCGGGGACCTCTGGCTGAAGGGTTCTCGAAAACATAATATCAAGCCCTGCAGTTGGTGTAAAAAAAAAACCTCTTTCGCACACGCCTGCCTCACGCCTGTGGTGCACTGTGAAGCCCCCTGCTCCCTTCCCGTAAGCACCTGTCTTCCGTCGCCCTAAACTTCCCCGGTTCCAGTGCCCACACCTCCTCGCTCATTCTCTGCTGGGGGCCTTTTTTTAGCACCTCACATAGCTCTTCTCCCACCAACATCGGCTTTCGCTCCCGGTTTAATCACTCGGAAGCCGTCTCACCCCCTTCGTATCACCACACCCCCCCTGCTTCCTCGCGCCCGGTTCTACCCCCCGCGTCGCCCCTCTCCACAACTACAGATAAAATCCGGCTGCACGGGGCACCTTTCTTCGCTCCCTCCATCCTCCTCCCCAACAGCCCAACCCTCCTTGGGTATGGGCTAAGGCATTCCCCTAACCACGATCTCCTCCACCGCACTACTAAGCACACTACTCTGAATAACGACCGATAACGCTACGCCATAAAACAATACACCTACCACAGCCTACTGGTCCCGACCCCTATGTGCGAGGCGCCTGATTCAACCTTTCCATAGTGACGTACCACCAGTCCAATCGGTTGCACCTCTTCATCTTCTAGTGACACCTCTTCAATTCGTCCCTTACGCCTTGTGCGCGATTTGACTCTCTTTTTTCAGTCCCCAATAGCAGTCATACGCCCCTATGGCGTACCCCCCTGCTGCGACCTCAAAATGGCTTTCCTCGGCCCGTCTTCTTTTTTCACCCCGTGTTCCTCCTAATGTGGCCCTGACCTTATATCAGCTGCTGGTGTTCGCTTAGTGTGACATACAATCCCCCCCCTGCGCATCCCGTACCGCCCCCCGGTTACCGTCCCTGGAGTGAAAAAATCTATGACTGGCCCACCCCCATCCCCCTCACGTTCCACGTGGCCCCCGTTCATCGCGTATGGATCACTTTAGTGGCGGCAGGCCATTCAACTTCAAAATCTTACATTTAACTGCTGCAAAAACAACAAAAGATGCTGCTCTTCCGGATTCCCCACATTTCCCTTTCTCACTTCCCCCGCGCACTGGATGGGGGTTGGGAGCGGTGGGTTGCGTCCCGTTGACACGCCCCACCCCCATGGAACACGTGTCCCGCACCCCACTTCGTCCCCCCTTCTATCCTCCCTCCCGGCACCCCGCTCTTTTTACGGCACCCCTACCTGTCCACCTTTTAGTCCGGCCCACGACACCCCCGCCTATCCCTCTGCCCCGCACTGCTCTCTAGATTTGGTTACCTATTTACTTTTCCTATCATGCTGCTGCGGTCCCACGCCGTTCATCTTCCCCCGCCTCCCAAGCCCCTCCGCACTTCCACCTCCAGTGCCCAACCGTAGTGGGGCTATCATATCATACCCTCCTCGTACTGTCTCCTCCTTTAGATCATAGGCCCCTTCCCCACCCTTCACCCTTTTTGCTTTCCGTCAATCTCCCGCCCTCCCCGCTCCGCATGAATATCTCTGGTGGGCAGTTACCCTCACTCGTCCCAGTGTCCCCCGTTCCCTCTTATGGCTTTTCTAGCGCAACCCGTCATGAACGCTCCTCCGCTTAGGCAAGCGATCTACCTAACCAGGCGCTGACCGGCCTCTCCCGTCCCTTATGCGCATTCGAAGTGTCTGTCTTTTTTGCTCAACATCTAGTTAATTCGTGTTGGATTGAACCATTCAACACAATAGCTCCCACCGTCAACGGTTGCGTTTTTTTTCGATATATTCCACTCTCCCGCGTCTATACACATCCCGTCTGCCATCCGCTCGGCTTCTCCATCCCTTCGCCGCCAAAACCTCCAACCCGAACGCTTCTGGTCAGGTTTTTCCCCTACCGCACTCCCCGCAAAGGCCTAGCGCAGCCCGCTTCACACGAGCATAGAATATAGTGCGCCTTCTGCAAAACCTCCCACTCAGCG
Organism: Ascaphus truei; assembly: GCA_036426205.1. NCBI lineage: Eukaryota > Metazoa > Chordata > Amphibia > Anura > Ascaphidae > Ascaphus > Ascaphus truei. Next base: position 96,419 of record WSYH01000916.1, on the reverse strand, counting down.
TTTCGTTCGCATCGGCCGCACATCACCCGTTTTACTTCGCCCCCACTCTGGACTTAGCTGGCGGACCGACGAAACTGGTTGTTCCTACTTCGCTCGCTATAACCCCCCCCTCCCCATCTCATCGCCTCCCCACCTTTGCGGTGGTTCAGGGCTACCCTTCAGGCTTCCTGCCTCTATGTTATGGAATCATCACCCCCGATCCCCCATCCACATCTGCCGTCCCCCCGGTCCCCGATATACTACAAAAAAAAAAGAACCCCACACCAAGCGCTATCCCAGTCACGCCGTCGAACCCCCACCATTTCTACTGGCTTCTCTCATAACCCCTGAACTGCCATTATGTTCAGAGAGCCCTTTTTTGCTTTCTTGGTCCCCGCAACCCTCACGTAGTAGGACGAAACAAGCGGAATCCCTCTCCTCACAAGACGATCCACTCATATCCCCTGATCTGCATCGCACCACCGCGTGAGATCCCCAGTCCCTTTCACCATCGCCTTACTCTCTCGGAACCCTAAGTCAAATCCACCGTTTTCTAATCACTCCCTAACTTTAGATCAGCCTACCCTCGCTTCTCCCTGTTCTATATCTTTTCTTCCCATGCATTCACCCGTTTTCCTCTTGTTTATCCCTGTCTCCCAACTCCCCACTCCCGCATCCCCCTGCTCCCATTCCCCTTCCTCGCCCCTGCTCTTCTCCTACCCCTTTCCCCACCCCACCCATCACAAGGCTTCTCTCTCGTCTCCCGGATCATTTGCGCTCCCTACTTTTCCTTGAGTCCTACTTTCCCCCGCGCCTCTAAACCTCCGACTCACTGTTCTCTGGCGCGGAATACCATGCTCCACACCCAACTTTGACAGTCACGGGGTCGAGCCCCCACTGCTCCAGCCATTTCCCGGATCCCTACATTCCTCCTCCCTTGTCATTTCGACAGTTCAAGCCGTTCCGTGTCTAGTCGGCCGTCTCCCGGACCCCAGCGCGCATAGCCCACACCAACGCTGGTACCACACAGACGCCCCATTCGATAGGCTCACCCCTGGATACCGCCCTCTCTGTGCCTTCCGGCGAGGGACATAACCCCACTGTGCCCTCCATACGTCCCACCTCAGGCCCAAGGGTCGACCTCGCGCCCCTTTGTGCCGCGCTTGTATTCGTGGTACCTTGCTAGTAGCACCACGGGCGGTTCGTCCTCCTGCCTCCTTGGGTACCACAGCTCTCACACAATACTAGACCTCCCGTACCCCCGTGCCTCTTCCAGTTAGCCCTTATGTCCACAACTTTCCACTCACCCCCGTTGGCTAACTAACCGCTAACTGCCTCCAGTTTGTCTGAACTCACGGACATTTCGCATCACGATACAGATCACTCGGGATTTTCTGACGGCACTCACGTTTATTTCGGCGCCCCCGCTGTCCTTGGACACAGTAGCTTCTCGGTTCCCTTCGCAAGGCCACCCCGTCCGCTTCATTCTCCCCAATCTTCCCAGCGCCCCATGTGGTCTACTGGCCTATCGCGGAGTCTTGCGCACCCCGACTCACTTTTTTCTAATCGCCGCCAACGCGATCCCCACCCCGATTACGAGGCCATACCGGATCTCCTCTACTGGGTAGTGTCATCACAGCACGAGTAGCTTCCGCAAAGTGGGTTACAGCTATCACCCTGCCTCCCTAGCGTGCTACGAGTTCGACAGGTATCGAACCGTCTGTTTACTTGTGGATTCGATGACCCTAGCCATTTCCCTCCGCCAAGCTGCCTGTTGTCCTAATGCGGAATTCCTTTTTCCAATATTATTCTTACTCCGTTCGGCCTCAGCTGCATCCAATGTTTGCTGGACCTAGCGCCAGTTGGAGCATGTGGATCAGAAAAAACCCCGTCCTAACACAGCTTCCGTAAGTGGGACCAGAGTTGGTGGTGGGTAGAACACGAGACCGGGCGCGCTAACCCGGCGACTAGGCAGAGACTGTAAGACGAATCTCAGGCATAGAGGGGATGTGGCGGCTGAAGATCGGGCATGACCAGAATGAGGCGACGGGGAGAAAGGGAACGGATAGGCCTCGACCCCCCTCTGCCTAATCCTTTGTCAGGTCAGTGTATCGCTATACTCTGTCTCACCAGCTCAGGACATATCACCAGTCCATCTGGTCACCCCGCCACACCTTCTTCCGTCGTCTCACCCTTTCCGCCAAACGCCGGGCCGTCTCCATGCGGAGCTTGCCCCTACGCCAAACTTCCCCTTCCCGTTTCCTTTTATCGAGCCCCCCCCTGGTACGCTAGCACACCCGTCGGCGGAACCTCGCGAAGCTATACCCTTTTTTTCGTTTGCTGCCCCCCGTACCCCACCCGCCAGTCCTACCACCGCCCCCGGATTCCCCCCCGACTCGCCTTCCTCCCCCAGGTCCAGGCCCATAACCGCGAGCTATTCCCCGGCAGTCCTAAGGGGCCTAACGCTAGCCTACTGTCCAAGGTAAAATTAATGATGGGTATGTTCTCTTTCACCCGTGTGCGCTTACCGCACTTACTTGCGCGTCCCCTTAATAGTGGAAGGGCTACTAAGGTACTCCAACCCCGTTGTAGGATGGGCTATCGTCTCGTATCGCCGCGAGTAGGCCCTGACTGCTGGCCCGTGTCTACGGTTCCGACGTCCCGCGGTCGCCTCCTTGGCCAGTATTATTTCCGCGGCTGCAACTAGTACCGTGCCCCACCCTCAAGTTAATGCTGGAATGAGCACTTTCGCGTCACCGCCGCCGCCCTATCTCTCAGTTGTACACCTGATTTCTCCCTCCGATGGTTCGCGCAGACCCGGCGCTTTGGAGGTGTCGCAGACCCGGCAATGACTGGGCATGTTAGGGGCCTAGTCTGTTTCAGCGAAAGTCCAGGGCTGAATAGTTAAAGCATGCTATGCGGGAACCGGATGCGCGAACCATATGACTAATGAACTGAAAGAAGCACGAGATTATACCATTGGATGGTGGGGGGGCCGAGCAGCGAAGCAAGAATGGAGGGAGGTGAAGGTTCGCGATAGTGGGCGATCCTGGGATCGTCCCAGTCTGTAGTAACTTCTCTTTTCTTGCAGCCCATCTTCAGCAGGAAGGCAAGGAGAGACCACAACTCACCAGTTTTACACTATCTGCACTGGCTCTTGTGGAGCAAAGGGTTCATCAAGGCTATCCCTGGACCTAACCCCCCCCTAACCTTCAAAACTGCATAATCTGTAATACCCCCAATCTGTCTTTCAGATCTGCCATCGCCCCTCAAATGATTGAGCCTAGGTTTTAAGGTCAAATAGCTGCAGGGAGAGTTTTCAAGAACCCCCGCAAGACTGGAATAAGCTTTCCTGCTGCTTAAGAAATCAGGAAGCTTTACTTCATTCAGAAAAATAATTACAAACCTTCCTTCTTAAACAAAAGCCTGGCAACAGATCCTAATACCCCGGCAGCCAGCTTTCCTGCTGCATTTGTGTTGCCACGCCTTTGGCGGTTCCTCAGCTTCCCCTATATGGGTTTCTTTGGGTAGGTCTGATTGTAGGTCTGGGAAGGGTGTCTCCCCAAGTTCCTACCACACACTCTAGTACGGAGTTTCTTGGTGAATAACAGAGGGTGTAAAACAGAGCGCATGCAGAGTAACAGAGGGATGTAATAACACAGACAGGATTGTCACTTATTTTAGGTACATACAATCAAAACTTCTTTAAGAGCATTTACAATAACAGGGAAACAGCGTGTTTTTCAGTAACCATGGAAACTGGCGCAGAACCCTGACGTGTAAATATGTGTTTTTACTAGCAGCTTGATCACATCGCTCTGATACGGAGACTATTCACTTTTAACCTTTTGGGTGACCCATGACTTGCACGATGGGCGATCGGGAATGGAAGTGGAGTGGAATGTCCTCCCCTTCTGTTCACGTCCCTGGGGGCGGGAGAGGGGTGCCTGCGAAACATGCAATCGCTACACAGAGCATCACGTGGTTAAGTGATAGAAGATTGTGGCACGTCTCGGGTTGCCACTGGTCTCTCGGGGGTACTCAAAACCAGTACATGTGAAATGTGTACACCTCAGATCTCTATTTCAAAGAAACAGTGTACATCAATGTTATACAAAAGGGCAATATAATGTGGGTACATTGATAGATATTAATGTAACACCACTATGAACACACATAATTATATTGATGGACATGCTCTAGGCCAATAGCTCTGAACCAAGGCCAATTGCTGTTAACCAAGGAAAGAACTGAGATCATAGGACACTGAGAAGGATGACATTGTGGAAAGAGGAGTGGAGAGGAGACAGTATAGTTGAGGGGAGACATATGAGCAGAGGAGAGAGGCCCACAAGGAGGAGTAGCAGCGAGAAGAGGACCTGTCCTGAGGAGCCCGGCGAGAGGAGACAGCGTGGCGGCAGAGCTCATTCTGTATGACAGGAAGCATCCCAGGATTGGGTTACCATCACCTGATGAAAGGGACCCCCGTCGGAAACCATGGGGTTCCGAAGCTATGCCTGTAGACCAACTGGTTGACCTCATCAAGGTGAAGCCCTATAACACATCAATTATCCTTGCAAAGTAACAGCAACCGCATTCTTTGCAAAGTGCCAGCCTGTAAGTGTTAACACACATCTCTACGTGAGCTGAAACAGTGATCCCCTTCCCTCTTCCCGTCCCCGACCGAATCCTCGCTCTCTGGGGCGGGAATAAAAACAGGTGGACCCCCCCCTACCTCTCACGCTTCGCCTTCCCCCCATCCCTACTCTCCCTCTCCCTCTCCCATTGTCTCCCCCTCATCTCTTCTTCTTCTTTGCTTCCTTTGCACCCTTCGGCTATCTCGATTGCCCTTCCTGCCTCGACCTCTCTCTTCTCACCCCGCTTGCCACCCGACGCCCTCCCTTTTCCTCCCCTTTTATCCCCCCCGCCCATCTTCCTCTACTTTCCCCCACCCTACCCCTCTCTCTCCCCTTCATTTTCCTCTCTTTCCCTCCCACCTTTTCCCCCCCCCCCCTTCCCACCTCCCCCCCTTTCCTTTCTTTCCCCTTTTCCTTTCCACTTCATGTATTCCCCCCCTTTCGCTCCTTCTCCCCCTCCTCCTCTCCTTCCCCCACTTCCTTCTTCACCCCCCCCCCCCCCTTATCCCCGCCCCCCCACCCCCTTTCCTCCAGGCCCCCTCCCCCCCACCGCCACCCCCCCCCGCTCCTCTCCCCTTCCCTTTCTTACCTTTCTCTTTATACCCCCCCCTCTCCCACCCCCCCTCGCCGCGCCTTTACCCTTCCCTTCTCATCAGTCACCCCCTCCTTATCTCTCTTTTTTCCCCCCCCACAATCATCCCCCCCCCTCCCCCCCCCCCCCTACTCCCCCCAACCCCCCCCCCCCCCACCTCCCTTCCCTTCTACTACTTTCCCCTTCTCCTTTCCCTCTTCTCTCTTCTTCTATCCTTTCCCTTTTTTCCCCGCCCCCTCCTTTATCCACCTTTTTCCCCCCCCCTTCCCACCCCCCCCCTCCCCCTTTCTTTTTTTACCCCCCACCCCCTCCCCCCTTTTTCCTTTTCCCCACCCCCCCCCCCCTCCCCTCCCTCCCCTTTTCTTCCCCCTTTTCTCCCCTTTCCCCCCCTCCCCCCCCCCCCCTCTGCCCCCTCTTTCCCTTCATTCTATTCTCTCCCCCTCCCCTTTTTTCCCTCCTTACCGTCCCCATTCTCTTTTATTCCCCTTCACCCCCCTCCCCCCCCCCCCCCACCCCCCCCCCCCCTCCTTCTGCCCCCTCTTCCTTTTTCTCCTTTCTTTTTCCCTTTCCCCTTCTTGCACCCCCCCCCCCCCCCTTTCCCTTTCTTTCTTCGCCTCGCCCATTCATTCCCACCCCTTCTCCCTCCCCTTCCCTTCTTACCGCCCTCCCCTCCCTCCTCCGCCCTCTTTTTTTCTCTCCCCCCTTCCCACGCCCCCCCCACTCTTTTCCCTCCATTTCCCCTTTCCCCCCCCCCTTTTCGCCCCCATCCCCCCCCCACCTCCACCCCCACCCCCCAGCCCCCCCACCCCCCCCCTTCCCCCCCCTCCCCTTTCCCCTCTGTAGCTTTCCCCCCCTCCTGCCTCCCCCTTTTCCCCCTCCCCCTCAGTCCCCCTCCCCTTCCGTCTTCCCCCCCGCTTTTGTCCCCCCCCCCTACCCCCTCTCCTTCCCCCCCCTCACCATCCCCTCCCTTCCCCCGCCCCCCCCCCGCCTTTCCTTCGTTTTTCCCCCCTCTTTTTCCCTGGCCCCACACACCCCCTTCCTTCCTCCTGCCCCCCTTTTCCCCCTTATTTCCCCTTCTCTCCCACCCCATTCTTTTTCCCTTTTCCCCCCTCTTTATTTACCCCTTTTTCTTGCTTCCCTCCCCTTCGTCACCCCCTTTCCCTCTACCCCTTCTCCCACCCCCCTCCCCCCTCCTTTCCCTTTTCTCTTCCCCTTTCCCCCCCCCCCCCACCCCCCCCTTTCCCTTTATTCTTTGTTCCCTTTCACCTTTCTTCTTTTACCTTTTCCTTTCCCCCCCCCTCCCCCCCCCCCCCCTCTCTCTTCTTGCTCTTTGCCCCCCCCCTTCCTTCCCCACTCTTCCTCCCTTCCCCCCCTCCTCTTTTTCCCCCCCCCCTCCCCCCCTCCCTCTTCCCACCCCCCCCCCCCCCCCTCCCCCCCCATTTCCTCTCTTTATCCCTACCCCACCCACCACCCCCCCCCCACCCCCCAACCCCCGTCTCCATTTCCTTTCTTCTCCCCCCCCACTGCCCCTCCCCCCCCCTCCTCTCTTCCCCCCCTTCCCCCCTCCCCCTCTCCCTCCTCCCCCCCCCTTCCCCCTCCCCCCCCCCCCCACTCCCCCTTCGTAGCCATACCCCCCCTCCCCTTTCCATCCTTCCCTTTTCACCTTTTTCCTCCCCCCCCCTTTTTTTTTCTCCCTCCTATCCTGGATGCCCCCCCCCCCTCCTTCTTTCCCCCCCCCGCTCTCCCTTTTTTCTCTTCCCCCCCCCCTCCCCCATCTCCCCCCCCTCGCCTCCCTTCTCCGTTTTCCCCCCCCTCCTACCCCTTTCTCTATCCCCCCCTCTCCTCCCTTCCTCTCCTTCCCTTTTTCCTTTTCCCACCCCTTCTGCCCCCTTCCCCCTTTTCTTCCCCATTCCTACCCCTTCCCCCCCCCTCTCTACCCCCCCATCTTCTCCTTTCTTTCCCCCCCCCCCTCACCCCCCCCCTCCCCCCCCCCCCCCCCCCCCCCTCTCCCCCCCCCATCAGTTAGTGCATGCGACACCACCAGGACTGAGTAAGAGACAATGTAAGACAATGCGCTGCGGGGTACATTACTATTCTTCTGTACGATATACATAGGATTGTTCATGGTGTCCGATTCTGAGGGCCACTGTACTGTATGTAAGTCAGTGTTCTCTACTTATTAAAGTACGGTTATTTATAAGATACGTTGTCCCACCTGCGTTGGGTGACCAGGCTGGTTTTCGGTGGCTGAATATTCTATCCGGGTACAAGGGAGGAGGATCGGGCCCTGCCAATTGTATATACATATAAGGTAACGGCAACAGTCCTCACTGCTGCACCCACGGCTGCGGGCCGCCCCCCCTCCCTTGTGGCACAGTGCACAGACCTACAGCCGCGATCGGTGGTTGAGGGAAGTGATGGGATGCACGGGGCGCGGCCATGATGAGGACGCTGCTATGGCGGGGCATATCTGCCTTCATGGCTGACGCCCCGAGCATGTGACCGCATCGCGGAAGCGGAAGACAAGTTATTGTTTCCCTGCCAGGTACCGCGTCACAGCGCTTTGCGTTTCCAAAACACGACCTGGGGCTGCACATAGAGGGCTGTTGTTGGGTGTGGACCGAGCAGCTGAGCTGCCACTGGGACTTGGCACTAATAAATATAGGGAGATAAAGAGGGGTTTAAATAAGTATATAGGTGTGGTGTGTGTGTGTTGTGGTGTGTGTGTGTGTGTGTGTGTGTTGGTGTGTGTGTGTGTGTGTGTGTTGTGCTTGTGTGGTGTGTGTGCTGTGTGTGTGTGTGTGTATGTATATATAATATATTTGTTCTTCTGCCTGCGAGAGCTTACACTCATGTAGCCGCCTTAGGCACAGGGAGATAAAATCTCTTCCCCAAGATCACAAGGCTAGCTAACGCCATGATCAGGGCCCCACCCCTGGTACTGCGATATATATACATATAGGGGTTTCAAACCGGGTTCACACTTTCAAAAGCAGGTCCACAGCTAGACCAAAAAATGTATATTAAAGGTGTGTTCTTAATTGGGATGTACCGGACTGTAAGGGGTCAGTCCCTCCTAGGACCAATGTGTACTAATGGCAGTGACATGTTTATGGGGTCAGTCCCTCCTAGGATCAAGTGTAATAGGAGTAGTGACATGTGTTATGGGGTCGTTTTCTCCCCACCCCCATTTCGAGGCAGCATTAATTTCAGCTCAACACAGACCCCATGCTTCGGAAATATTACCTCCGTAGGTGCTGGCCGTTATTCTAGTTTCTTACATTTTCCACATTATCCGTTGCAGCTTCCTATTGGTCTGCGTGCCACGTGAGATTGAAACCTCCTCATTTGTTTCCCACCTAGTAGGTGGAACATGATCATTAATATCTCTGGCTAAAGATTTCAAGTCAACTTATCTCAAACCCGACCCCATTTTATATTCCTATCAGGACGTGTAGATGTATTACATGTACATAGGTTACATAGGTACTAGTTACATGTTGACATAGTATGATGAGTTTGAAAAAAAACATACGTCCATCAAGTTCAAACCGGTGCTAAATTTAGCACAGTTATTTATCTATTTCTATACTTCTTATGATCCAGAGGAAGGCAAACAAAAAACCCCGAGGTCATCTCAATCCAATATATTCTCATAAGGGGAAAAATACATTCTTCCTGATTCCAAGAATGCACAACGGACTATTCCCTGGAGAAAAAGCCTTTCCTGTTTATTATTTGGTATATCCCTGTATACCTTTTCCTTTCTAAAAAGATGTCCAACTTTTTTTTTAAATAAATCTATTGTATCTGCCATCACAGTCTCCATGGGTTACTGAATTACACATTGTAACTGCCCTTACTGTAAGAAACCCTTCCTTGTACGCTGGTGAAATCTCCTTTTCCTCAACCTTAAGGGATGCCCCTGAGTCCCCTGTTTTACTGCCCTGGGATGAGTAGTTTCTTTTGAAAGCTACCCTGTACTGTCCCACGAAACTAGATTGTGATACTAGATTATCATAGACCATCATAGACGCCTCTTTTCTAATGTAAATAAATCACAATTTAGCTAGCCGCTCTCCCTCACTAAGTTAGGCATGTCCATTCCTTCTATAATTCCGGTGGCTCTTCTTGCCTATCCTTGCTGTAAATGTCCCGCCGAAACCATCCCGTTTGAACCCGTTTACTTTTCATCACTGATCCGACGTCGCACGTGTCCTTGACCGGTTGGTCTATTCACGCCGACACCGCTCCACATTGAGAGGTGAATGCTCTTGCATTTTACCTACCCCATTCAGCTAGCTATCCGTGATGTGTTACAAGAGCCCACTCATCTAGTTCTTTTCTGCTTTCCTCCACCTCTTCGAACTTTTTCATCCAAGCTTTCTCTTGTTCCATGGGCAAGGAGGGCTAGATCGGACGCCGAATTGGGGGTTGGTTTTGTGAGGTCAGGCCGCGCTTGGAGCTCTTTCTGTTTATATCGTTGAGGACTAGCCAATAAGGGGGAGGTGGGTTCTGGGTGAAATAGTATGTTGGGCGAATCGTGAGGTCGAGTAGGCAAAATTAAACGTTCTAACTACACGATAGCACGACACTCAGAGAGACTAGCTACCAAAGCAGGTCAACCCCAACTGGGCACAAACATATAGATGGAACACAGCAGCCACCCCCTTTCCCTTCCCTTTCCCTTCCCCTTTCCCCCCTTCCTTCCCCCGTTTCATGTTTCCGCCCCCCCACTTTCCCCTCTCCCCCTTCCCCCTTCCGCTTTTATCGATCTCTTTTTTTCCGTCCCCCCCACACACACTTCCTTCTCTCCCCCCCCCCCCCCCTCCCCCCCCACCACCCCCTTTCCCTTTCACCTTCCCCTTTCCCCTCCCACCTCCCCCTTTTTTTCCCCTATTGTTTTTTCCCCCCCCCCTTCTCCTCCCCCCCCCCCGACCCCACCCCCCCTTCCCCTCTTTTCCCCCCCCTCTTATTTTCTTTTCCCCCGGCATCTCCCCCGCCCCCCCTCCCTCCCCACGCTGGAGATGCTTTCTCACGAAAAACATTTTCCTTTTCGCTGTATCCCACCATACCCAACCCTCTATTCCCACCACTTCGGTCCTCCCGCTTCTCCGCCTCGGGGTGTGATGACTAATGAGTCCGAGTAAAGGGGCCATCTACCATTACGGGCTTACCCCGTTACACTTACATCAATGCCCCCTTCCCCCCCACCAGTTTTCACATGACACATTCTCCCCTCGCCCCCCGAGTCCAAATCGACGTTATGTTGTCCGGTACGCCCGCGCACCTCCACTTCTTTCTATTTTAAAGGGGCAGCGACCCCCACTCTCCCTCTTTTTCCCCCCCCCCCTCCCCTCACCCCCCCACGGCAAGGACCCCCCCAGCGCTTTTCTTCCCTACCCCCCCCCTGTTTCTGAGCCGTTTCCTTTCTCCCTTTCACCCCTATGGACTAAGCGGTTTTCCATGATTGACCCCCAAGACACGCCTTTTGTAAAGACCGGCGACCAGCCCACGGATCCGCGGGACCCAAGGGAGCATTTATTCCCCCACATGGAAGGGGGACGCAGCCGCAGCCCATCCGCCCCCATGGTTGCCCCCCCCCTTTTCTTCTTCACCCCTTTTTTCTTCCGGCCTCCCCCCCCCCCCCCCCCCACCCCCCCCCCCCCCGCCCCCCCCCGCACGCCGACCCGTGCCCCCCCTTTTTCGCCCCCCCCCGTCCCACACCACACTTTTCCCCTTCCATAGCCGCCCCAACTACCAAAAACACGCCTTTTTCCGCCCCACCCCCCTTGCCCACTTCTCCCTTTCCCCCCCCCCCCCTTTCTCCCCCCTTTCCCCCCCCCCCTTTTCCCCCCCCCCCCCTTTTCCCTTCCCTTCTTTCCCCCCCCCTTCCCCCCCCCCCCATCCCTCCCTTTCTCCGCATCCAACTTTTCCCTCCCCCCCCCACCCCTTACGCGACCTTCCTACAACCTTTCCCTCCCTTCCCCCTCTCATCCCCACGGACCGATGCCCCTTTTTTCCAGCTCTTCCCCGTCTGGACTTTCCCCCCTTTCCCCCCCCCCCACCCCCTTTTCCCCCCCCGCCTACCCCCTCACTGCCTCCTTCCTGACCTAGCCATCCTCACCACCCTCTCTTCTAAGTTCTTTTCGCTTTCCTCCCCTCATCACCCCTTAACGGCCAATTTTTTTTCACCCCTCCCACTCCTTTATTTCCCTTTCCTTTGTTTTCCCAACGTTCATCTCCGCCCGCCCCATTTTCTTCGGTACCCACCTACCCTTTCCGTGTTCCTCCGTCGTTCTGCCCACTCTCCTTACCCCTCGTCCTCCAATGCAACCCCCACTTGTTTTTCCCCTTCCCCCCCTTGCACCCCCTTCCCCTCTTTCTCCTCTTTCCAGTCCCACCTTGCCCCCCCCTCTTTTTTCTCCCTCCTCTTATTCCCCCCTCCTCTCCCCCCCCCCCCTCCTCACCCCTCTCCTTTCTCTTCCCCCTTCGCCCCCCCCACACCCCTTTCATCCCCTCTTCCCCCCCCCCTTTCCCCTTCCTCCCCTTTCCTCCCCCCCCCCCCCCCCCCTTCTACCTTTCCCTCCCCCCTCCTATCCCCCCCCCCTTCCCTCCCCCCCATCTGCCTGTCATCACCCCCCACAACCCCCCCTTCCGTTCAATGATATACCCCTTTGCATCCTTCCTAACTAATCGCTATTAGTGCCCCTTTTTCTCCTCCCCGTTCTCCTCTTGCCTTTCCCTCTCCTCCTTCTTTTCTTTCCCCCCCAGTTATTTTCCTTCCTTTTCCTTTTCTCTCTCCTCCATTTTCCCCCCCTTCCCCTCCCCTCTTCCCACCCCTTCTACCTTTTTCTTTTTTTCCCCTCTTTTACCCCCCTTTCTTCTTCCTTTTCCCCATCTCCCTCCCCTTTTTTCCCACTTCCCCCCCCCCCCCCCCCCCTCCTACGATCCCCTCCTCCCCCCCCCGAGACAAATTACACTCCTTTCTGCTTTGATTCTTCTCACCCCCACTTCTTTTCCCCCCCCTCTCACCCACTTTATTTCCCTTACGCATCGTTCACCCTTGTGTACCCCACCCCCCCACGCCCCCCCCCACCTTCCCCAGTTCCCGCGCCCCTCCACCCCCCTCAGCAAACCGATGCACGCAGAATTTGCTCTTGTATCGCAACCCACCACTTCATTCCCCCACACGTGGTCCCCCTTTTCCACGTAATAAAACAACCCCCCCCTCCCCCCTCACTCTCCTACCGGCGACACAACAGCCCCTTCCAAATATCCGGCGCTCCCCTCCCCCCCCTTCCCCTCCTTCTCCCCCCCCCCCCCTCCCTCCCCCCGGGCCCTCACCCCACCCAAGATTCCTACTCCCCCCCTCACCCCCCCCGCCCCCTTTTAAGTATCTAAACTTGGAGGTGACTCAAACTATCAGACGCCTACCGTACCTGAGCCAAATACCTCGCTCACAAACCGTCCTCCCCTACATCTCCCTTCCTCTTTCTTTTTCTATGACCAATACCTAAGTTCCCGTCCCCATGCCCTTCACCACACTACCGTTTACAATACACTGGCCTTCCTTGCACCTCCCATATCCTTTTAATGCCACGCCCAATCTCTTTTGATATTTTTTTGTGTACACTAAATATCGTCCGCTCCCCCCTTTTGCTGGAACCATAGCAACCCAAAGCTTGTGCCCCCTCTTCAACCTAATCATTCCCCTAACCGTCAGACCACCCCTAAAACGGTCCATTTACCCGGTCTCTTCCTCGTAAATGCATACTTCCTCAAACGAACAGAAATACACAAACTAAGTTCCCTAGTTTTCGCATGCCTCTTCTCCATCTCCTTCTTAAATCCAATGCTCGGGCACTCACTTGCTCTGCATTCAATTTCGCTTTCCTCCCCTCTATTCTAGGTATCTGAAGCTATTTAGCCTGTATTAAACTCTCCAAGTAGTTATCCTCCATCTATTATTTTGAAGCCAGGCCTATCAGCGTCTGTCAACCTCCCCTCCCCGGTCCTTCCTGTGATCCTAGTCCTTTTTTACCAATCATAGGCACCACACTCTGCTTCCTACGCCCCCCCCCCAATATTCCTGTGGTTACTGAGCCCCTGTTGGAAATGGCCAGTCTTGTTGAAGATTAAATGAAGGGTTGGGCTATGTACTCGAACGTTAACTCCTTGCCCGAGCACCAAATAGCGCACCGGGCGCACCGAGTCGTTAGAAAAGTAGGAATTGGGCACTAGCCCGCCGCCCCGCCTTTCATTGCCTTTAGCACTTTCCGGACTGTAGGCAATGGAGCGCGAAGGAATAGGGCGGTATCACCACGACTATGGCTAGGTGCGTACTCATCCTACACGCCACTTTCTCTTCCCCTTCTCTCCCTTTTCTTGTCCCCCAAGGAACCTTTCATTCACCCTGACCCCGTCCCCCCACCCGCGTTAACCTCTCCAATTAATTTTGAAATATGGACCGGTTGCTGCTCCTCCTGCGGCAGCTACAATTGAATTGATTCTTCCCCTTGCGTAAAATCACCGAGGCAAAGATGCTGTCTAAGACCCTGCTTTTACCCATTATCTCCAATTAATCTGCCTACCAATCTAACACTGAAAGGGTCCTATATTTTATTTCTCCATTCTTTGTTAGTAAGGGACTCTTATCCCGAACTTCTTCTCTTCCGGTGCCCATTGCTCCCCTTCCCCTTCCTCTTGCTCACGTTTCTTCTTCCTCCCCTTTACGCCTTCCTTCCCGTTCTTCCCCCTTTCCCGCTCTTTCGTTTTCCCTTCCCACCCTATATCCCCCCTCCCCTCCCCACCTATTCTCTTTTTCCCTCATTTTCCCACCTCTCCCTCTTCTTCCTCCCCCCCTTCCCCGCCTAGTCTTCTTTCCCTTTATTTCCTCTCCCTCCCCCTTTTCTCCCTCTCCCTTCCCCACAATTCCCTTTTTTCCCCTTTCCCCCGCTTTTCTCCTCTTCCGTTTCCTCTCCGACCTGTCCTGTTTTTCTTCCGTTACTCCGCCCTGGTGCATCCCCCCCTGAGTGGTGACCACCTTCCCTTCTTTTTACCCTTTTCCCCTTATATCCTCCCCCATTCCGATTTTGTTTTTCTTTCTTTTCTTTCCTCCTCCCGCCCGCCGCCTCCACCCCGCCCTCCCTCTTCTTTCTCCTCCACACCTCGTACCCCCCTTTTTCCCCTCCTTGCCTCCCCTCCCTTTGCCCGCAAATCAGCTGTCCTAATACCCCCCGCCCACCCCATGCCCACTCTCCCCCTTCTCTCGTTCTCCCCATCCCGTCCACCCTGTTCCTAATCTCCCTCCTCTTTCTTTTTTTCGTTTGGCATGGCATCTAGTGTTCCTTTGTCTTTGCACAGTCCCCTTTTTTTCCTTTTTACTTCTCCCCCTTGTTTTCCCTCGCCCCCTGCCTATCTCATCCCCCCCTTCCGATCTCTTCCTGTCTGTTTACTCTTTTCCGCCCTAGCTTTCTCCGGCCCCGCTTTTTGAAATGAGTCTACCCTTTCTGTTCCTGCTTTCCGCCTGACTCCTTCTTCCCCCCCCGCCCACTACCCCTCCGACCCCCCCCCCTTCTCTCAAACCCTAATTCCACTTCCCCCCCACCCCCCCACCCCCCCCCTTCCCCCCTCACCGTTCTTCCGCTATTTACACACTGCCTCCTGCAATTCCTGACGTGAAGAATCTAAACTACGGCACTCTTCCTCTTCCACTGCCCCATTTTCCGACCCAAATCTATTTCCTTTACCAACTTGGGTTTTGGACTTACAGTATGTCTTTTATACTATTACCATGATAAGTGTGCTTTTGTAACACTCTTTTAAGAACTGCCCCTTATCTTCTCTAACATTGTGCATTCTAATTTTTTCCCCGCAAAGCACATTCCAAAACTGACTTACTTAAGATTAGACTCAGGTTATTCAAACTCTGCCTTTGTAAAATTTTAAGGCTTTGTTGGAACCAGTAATCTTTTTTTCTTGTCACTTATGTTCAAATCGACCCTCGAACCATGTTATGATCCTGTTAAACCACATATTCCAGACTTGAATACCTTGCTATACTTATACTATTTGATATTTCATTTTTCGATACATTGTTTGAATATTACCAAAACCAAGTATTGGTTGGTTCCTCAATAATTTGGCCGTCATTATTGGTCCTCTCTAAGCCACCCCCCCAAAAAACCCTTTCCTTTTGGTCGCTAGATTCCTGTTCCCCGAAAAAAAAGGGCAATAAACCGCTGAAAATAACTGCCAGCTCATGACGTTTTCATCCACCATGTTTTCAGTAATGCCTATTTAGATCATACTGCTCCCACTTGCAGTCCTCATTAAGCAAGCTCCCCAAGTTTCATCTGTCAGGCTTAGCCTGCATTAGCAGCATGACATTTCAGTGCTTTTTTCCGCTGTACTATATATTGCTCTCATTCCATTTCTGCGTCCACTTGGTTTAGTATTTAGAAGTTTCTAGTATATCGTAATTACTATGGGGCCGGTACTCACGTTATCAAACATCGCACAGTGCTACCCCAATTTTCTACCTCCAGGGACCCCTGTGTTTCTTCACTATTCTATTTTAAGTACGTGATCGTTTAATTCTCATCCCCAAGCATCTCCTAGTTTTTAAATCTCACTACCAACCCACCTTTTTTCTGCATTCGCACGACCCTTGTGGACAAGCTTTTTCCCTCCGCTGTTAGGCCGGGACCTACTCACGAGTTTAATGATATATCTGTGCAGATGTGGTCACTGTTCATTTAAAGGGTCCAGTCTATGTAGGAGCATGGTTGACCTACGTGTTTAATGGGTTTAAGGGCAATCCCAGTAGGAGCAAAAGTGACCTAATGACAGTCGACACATGTTAATAGGTGAAAGCGTCTGTCCCGTGTTAGGAGACAGAAAGCTGACACCCGACCAGTGAGCGATGTATGCGTGCGTTAAACTGATCATGTCCCATGTAGGGAAGCACAAGTGACCCCCTAATGATAGTTGATGGTTAATGGATAATGGTTAACAAAAGTGATATATGTTACTATACATGATATTTATAATCCTGAACGACTCCTATGTTAAATGACCGATCCCACCATTTAACGCAGTGCATAATGTGTGCTATATGGCAGTGATTCACAAACACGGGTACGTGAAGTCACGGTCTAGGGGTTCCTCATAACGGACCACACAGACCAACCCATCCCATCGGCCCGGGTGGGGTTTTTTTTTGTAGGGTGGAATGAGTGACCGAGGGCGGTGTAAATTGACAGGAAGGTTGGAGGGCTCGAGGGTCCTTAGTTGAGAGAAGACCCCGAGGGGGACGGCGAGCCGCGGGGAGTGACCGTTGAGGAAAAGAGGGTAGGTCCGGGCAGTAAGAGTGAGACTCAAAGGATAACTAACTACATGCCCAAGGTGGCGACCGGCGCGGCGTGGACAGTTAGTCGAGAGAGACTTCCGGACAGAAGACAATCAACTCATGGGCTAGACATAACGTCCACTTCAGGTTATACTTCGCAGACGCCCCTAACAGTCACTTCCGGTATTCAGGTCCAGACTTTTGGAAGATGATGTCTTTTTCACCGGGTACTTCACCAGACGGCTATCACTACCCCTACTAGATCTATCTAATTGTCATCAGACACCGGCCACAATACACGCCAATCCCCCCCCTAGACGCGTGGACCCTACAACGACGAGGCGAGAGACCGACCTGATGGGAATCACGTGACGTCATCTCCAATCCGGATCCCCGCCTGCACTCCTGCTACTACCGGAAAGTGACGTGTCGGCTCCAAATCCCGGCCCAGGTGATGGCACCAGGCGGCTTGAACGAAGCAAAGATGGGGTTGAGTGCCCCTGATGTTTTGATCACCAACGTTCTATGCTGTTATCCCATTGGGATCCTGTAAAGCCTCCACTTTTATTGTTTTTGGATAAATTGTGTGATTTTACCTTGGCTCCGTGTGTGTCTCTCTCTTTAGAGATTACACCTCCTCCATATAGCCTCCATCTGCGGCCCTCTAGTCTGTTATTTTTCAGCTATAGAGGTGCTTTTTTGGGAGCTCCATTTGTTTCATATTGTTACAGTGTTGCACTATGTATTTTATTTCTTTTTAAGGTACCAACGCTCCCCTGGTTCTTCTTTGTCCTTGTTCGTGTGGACCTTGAAACAGTCCTTCTAAGGGTTTGAGTGTTTATCTGTTCCTTTTTATTTGCATGTGATTTCATTTTGCATTTTATTTTTTCTTCTGGTCTTTTGTTTACACATTATTAGTATTCACTTGCACTATGTTTAGTTGAAAATATATTGAGCGCCATCTAGTTTGTTTATTGTATCTACATCATTTGTCGAGAGCTGAAGGTTCTGTGTCTCCCCGAGTCACATCATCTCCCCGTGCCCCGTCTACCTGCGTCATGTCTCCCCGCGTCCCGTCTCCCTGCTCCCCGTCACCCCGCGTCACGTCTCCCCATATCCCGTCTCCCCACACCCAGTCTCTACGCGCCCCGTCTCCCTGCTCCCTGCGTCCCGTCTCCCTGCGTCCCGTCTCCCTGCTCCCCGTCACCCCGCGTCACACACCCCATATCCCGTCTCCCCATATCCCGTCTCCCCACACCCAGTCTCTCCGCGACCCGTCTCCCTGCTCCCCGCGTCACGTCTCCCCGTGTCACATCTACCCGCTTCCCATCCCCCTGCGCCCCATCTCCCCGCGTCACGTCACCCCACATCACGTCACTCCGCGCCCTGTCTCCCTGCTCCCTTGCACCATTTCCCCGCGCCCCATCTCCCAATTACACTGCAACTTTCCATTGGCTACCTGAGCAAACTCTGACCCCGTGGCCATTTTGTGTCCTTTACTTGGCAATCGGTAACAGGGGGGTCTCCAGTGCTTGGAGGACCCTCTGATTCAGGTAAACTTTAAAAAAAAGACTAGACTTTGTTTCAGAACTTGCAGATGGCTCAGGATGTGATCATGTTAATATAATAATAATAATAATAATAATAATAATAATAATAATAATAATAACATAAAAGCTATATAGAATAATGTAAAATGATTGTAACATTATTAGAAGAAAAAAATATATATATATATATACGTACACACACACACACACACACTCAGAAGGTCCACACAAACATACACACACACACACACACAATCCCCAGAATCCCTTGCTGCAGTGGAAGTGCTGTGTGCTGGGTGATAATGGTGAAAGGCGGGGTTGCAGAACTGTCTAAGACATGCAGATGAGCATACAGTAATATTTCCATTTGATATATGCTTTACGGTGGAGTTTTTTTTGTCACTTTTTTTAACTAATGTGTGGTGGATACATTACAAAGCCAGTATAACCAGCCTCACACTGAAGAGACCCAAAAGGTTGAAACAGCTGTCTGTGGGTAGGTTTACTGGCTCTGCAGCCTAACCCAAGCTGTGCTGATAAGCTGTGCAATGCAGCAAGCATAAGCTTATAGGGGTCCATGTCAAAATTGATTTGAAGCAAAAGGTGGCACTGTGTGCTCATTTGCATGTCATTTCCCAGAATCCCTTGCTGCAGTGGAAGCACTGTATGCTGGGCGATAATGGTGAAAGGCCCATTATCGCCCTCGACAAATCTAGTCGCCCGGTCGCAACGGGCGACAGGATTTTGCCAGCTGGCGATCCGTCATGGCCGCCCAAGCAGCGCATGCGGTTCTCTTTCAATTCCCCTGCTCGCGCTAGGAGAAAAACAAAAAAACCCTACCTGATTGGTCTGACGTGCGTTGGCACGCTGCCAGGACTTTTTTGGGGCGCGCAGCAAGGCTCTATATGAGCTTGCGCAGTGAAGCCCACCCTTCCTTTTCGATCCTGCTCTGAGCAAGTAAGTAGTGCCTCAATTGTGCCCCCCCCTTACCTCCAATGCCTTCCACTTACCTCCCATGCCCGCCCTTAGCTCTGATGCCCCCCCTTACTTCCCATGCCTCCCCCTTACCTGCCAAGCCCCCCCCTTACCTCCCCCTCCCACACCCTCCCAGTCCCTCCCACCCTCCCAGTTCCCGCTACCCCTCTTCTCTTACGCACTTTCTCAAC
>WSYH01000916.1:0-75882 GCA_036426205.1 Ascaphus truei | reverse complement strand
AGGAGCCCCAGCAGTAAGACCCGGAACTCATTGAGAACTTCTAGTGTCTACTGCCAGGGCCAAGATGTCCGCCCCACCCCCGCTCCACAGTGACAGGTAGGGTCTAGAATGAGGAGAGAGTGACAGAGAATGGGAAAGAGAGAGACAGAGAATGGTGAGAGAGACAGACACACAGAATGGAGAGAGTGACAGACAGAATGGGGAGAGAGACACAGGCACACAGAATGGAGAGAGAGAGAGAGAGAGACACACACAGAATGGAGAGAGAGAGAGAGACACACAGAATGCAGAGAGAGAGAGACACACACAGAATGGAGAGAGAGAGAGAGACACAGAGAATGGAGAGAGAGAGAGAGACACACACACACAGAATGGAGACAGTGACAGACAGAATGGGGGGGAGCGAGAGAGAAAGACACACAGGAAGGGGGGGCGGGAAATAAGGGGAATAAAAAAGGAGCGAGAAGGCCAAAGAGAATGGGGAGAGAGAGAGCCACAGAGATGGGAGAGAGAGACCAGAATGCGGAGAGAGAGAGACACAGGAATGGGGTGAGAGACAGAGATGGTGGGAGAGAGACAGAGAAGGGGAGAGAAACGCGGGAGACATGGGGGGCGAGAGACAGAGGAATGGGGAGGAGGGACACGGAATGGGGACGAGGGGAGGGAGAGAGGGAACACAGAGAATGGGGGGAGCGGGGACACAGAGAAGAGAATGGGGGGAGAGGGCACACAGAGAATGGGGGAGAGGGCACAGAGATGGGGGGAGGAGGAGAGACAGAGAATGGGGTGTGAGGGACATAGACCCAAGGGTGGAGAGAGACAAGAAATGCGGGGAGAGGAGAGACAGAGAATGGGGGAGAGAAACAGAGAATGGGGAGAGAGGAGAGGACACAGGGAATGGGGGAGAGGGACACAGAGAATGGGGGGAGAGGGACACAGAGAAATGGGGGGAGAGGGACACAGAGAATGGGGGGAGCAGGGGACACAGAGAATGGGGGAGAGGGACATAATGGGGGGAGAGAGAGACAGAGAATGGGGTGAGGGACATAGACAATGATGGGAGAGAGACAGAGAATGGGGGAGAGAGACACGGAGAATGGGGGAGAGAGACACGGAGAATGGGGGAGAGAGACACGGAGAATGGGGGGAGAGAGACACAGAATGGGGAGAGGGACAGAGAATGGGGAGAGGGACACAGAGAATGGGGAGAGGGACACAGAAAATGGGGAGAGGGACACAGAGAATGGGGAGAGAGAGACAGAATGGGGGGAGAGAGAGACATACAGAATGCGGAGGGAGACTGACACACAGAATGGGGAGACAGACACAGAATGGATAGTGTGACAGACACAGAATGGGGAGAGAGAGACTGACACAGAATGGGGAGAGAGAGTGACTGACACAGAATGGGGAGAGAGTCACAAACACACATAAAGTGAGGTTAGAGACAGACACAGAGAATTGGGGGGCAGGGGGGACACAGACAGAATGGAGGAGAGAGAGACAGTATTGGATGAGCGGTGAGAGAATGGAGGGATGGGGGAGGGAAGTGGGGAGAGAGAATGGAGGAAAGTGGGGAGAGAGAATGAAGGAAATGGGGGGGAGAAAGAATGGGGGGAGATAGTGTGTGTGTGTGTGTGTGTGTGTAGGGGGGGGCAGAGAGACAGAAAGGGGAGGGGCGCAATTGGTGATGTCATTTGTATTACTGTTGGAACTACGATCATTCACCCAGTAGCCCAAGCACGCTGCCTAGGGGTCACACTCGACTCCTCTCTCACATTCGCCCCTCACATTCAAAACATTTCTAAAACTTGTCGCTTTTTCCTCCGCAATATAACAAAGATACGCCCTTTCCTCTGTTGCTCGACTGCTAAAACTCTGACTCAGGCCCTCATTCTCTCCCGTCTTGATTACTGTAACCTCCTGCTGTCCGGCCTTCCTGCCTCTCACCTGTCTCCCCCTACAATCTATCCTAAATGCTGCGGCCAGAATCACTCTACTCTTTCCTAAATCTGTCTCAGCGTGTCCCCTGCTGAAATCCCTCTCCTGGCTTCCGATCAAATCCCGCATCTCACACTCCATTCTTCTCACTTTTAAAGCTTTACACTCTTCTGCCCCTCCTTACATCTCAGCCCTAATTTCTCGTTATGCACCATCCCGACTCTTGCGTTCTGCTCAAGGATGTCTTCGTTCTACCCCCTTTTTATCTAAAGCCCTCTCCCGCCTTAAACCTTTTTCACTGACTGCCCCACACCTCTGGAATGCCCTTCCCCTCAGTACCCGACTAGCACCCTCTCTATCCACCTTTAAGACCCACCTTAAGACACACTTGCTTAAAGAAGCATACGAATAGCACTGTGGATATTCTGAACACATGATACAAAATGCTTGGCCCCCTGCAGACGCACTTACCAGAACTCCCTCCTACTGTCTCTGTACGTTCTCCCTACCTACCAATTAGATTGTAAGCTCCTCGGGGCAGGGACTCCTCTTCCTTAATGTTATGTTTATGTCTAAAGCACTTATTCCCATGATCTGTTATTTATATTATCTGTTATTTATTTGATTATCACATGTATTACTACTGTGAAGCGCTATGTACATTAATGGCGCTATATAAATAAAGACATATAATACAATACAAAATTTTTTTTTTATGTGTCCCAGTTTTAAGTTTTGTAAATCTCCTTAGCTTTAAATGAATTTCTAACCTGCTTTGTTCCAGATCTGACTAGAAAGCTCCAAACTGGAGACCTCGGAATCCCCCCTAACTCAGAAGACAGGTAGGGAGCGCCTGCACTCTGTGTATTTGCTGACAGTAACACTTTAATCTTCTCTGGGGATTGTTAACAATCACTTATATTCGCAAACCTGTCTGTATTTTGTCAATGTGAATAAGCACAGTAGTTTCCCATTAATCAAGAATCAGCTCCCACACACACCAACCACACCTCCCTGATCCTAAGGCCTCAGCCAAGGTGGCGCTGAGCGGGCGGGCGTGCTCACGCTGGGCGCGATGATACACATTGCGGCAGTGTGTGTGGCCAGCGTGAGCAAGCGCCTGCACCCGCTCGGCGCTTAGAGCAAGCAAATTTGATTTTGCTGCTCGCAAGCGCGTCACGTGAGCAGTTTGCCCAATGAGGGCGAACCAGCTCCGTGACGTCGTGGCAACGCCCCCAGGCGAGCGCGCGCCTAGCCGCCCACGAATTGCAGCACACCCGTTCCCTACCTGGCCGCAGCCTAAGGCTGAGCGCGCTGTGCGCTTGGCGCGTTCAATGTAATGAAAGCAAATGAGGACGTCCATGCACGCGCAACGCTCAGCGCTTGGAGAGACAAAAATGAGTTCTTACTAGGAATTTATTCCATTTCTTTTTTTAAAAGTGGGGCTGCGGGCGGGGCTAGCTGGCGAGTAGATTTTTAAGTTCGGTGAGTAGATTTTTGTGTGATTTGACAAGCCCTGTATATACACACACACACACACACACACACACACACACACACACACACACGCAGTATATTGTCAAACAAATATATACTCACACAAAGAGACACATACACACACAGAAATGTGTGTGTGTGTATATATACATATATATATATATTTATACACACACATGTCTATATACACCCACAAAAATACACACACACACACATATATATATATATATATATATATATATATATACACACACACACACACACACACACATACGCCTGTATAGCATACAGAATTATGTATTAGAAGAACATGATTCTGTATATAATAAGGTTTTATTTAACCCCTGGGCAGCCAGCCCCAGCACTGAAGGAAATAATTGAGATGTCTTCTTACCTTTGCCACGTGACAGACCCAGCAGAGACCTATCCATCCCGGGGACCCCTTTATCAATTCAAACACCGTCCCCAAATCTATTCCACAGGAGGCAAGACGTTCCCCCCCTCCCAGCTTCCAGTCCAACGATAATCCTTCCAACTGCTTCTGCCGTCCAAACAAGGAGCCAGGTCTCCGAAAAGGAGGGTCCTTCCCATCAAAGCAGCTGTTTAAACGAAAAGTCCCACTTTGCCCCAGCTTAGTGTATTTATGTGTGTGTGTATATATATATATATATATATATATGTGTGTGTGTGTAGACAACTCCCTATAGCACACTGCTACAGTACACTACAGCACCTAAGTATTTTGGCTGTACTGTATCCTGTTTTATTACGTCCTGTTAATGGTCACACTCACTATACTATGAGTGGTCCTAATGTCCTGGAGATAGCAAAAGTCTCTTCTCCGCGTGTACTTTGTGTGTCCCAAATGATACCCCTTTGTGTGTCCCAAATGATACCCCTTTGTGTGTCCCAAATGATACCCCTTTGTGTTACGTCTGCAGGAATATTTGAGTCCCGCAACACAGAGAAAGCAGGAGGGGGGGGGGGGGGGGGGGAAGAGAGCAGGAACTTGCTGTGGTGCTAAGCATTTCTCCCCAACTATTGTTTCTCCCTCCCTACGTTTCCTTCCTCAGCATCACGTAGCGTTTTCCTGGAGAATGGAGATCCGCCTCGCTGCCCTCGCTGTGCAAATGGTTAAAACATGACCCCCTTGTGCAGGCAGAAACAGGCTCAGACAGACCTCGATTTATATGTAATGTAGGGTGATCAATATAAGTGTGTGTGTGTGTGTGTGTGTGTGTGTGTGTGTGGGTGTTGTGGCTTGTGTGTGTTGTGTGTGTGTGTGTGTGTGTTGTGTGTGTGTGGTGTGTGTGTGTGTGTGGGTGTGTGTGTCCCTAATAAGGAGACAGCATACAGCACAGGGGTAGTCCAAAAAAGATGTTTTTTTTGGACTACCCCTTCTGTATGCTGTCTCCTTTATTAGTTCACGGACTGGTAACTATGCTGTTTATCTCTATGGGACTAGCATCTGCCTATGCTTTGTATTAGTGTGCTGACTGGCTCTATCTATTATATATATATATATATATATATATATATATATATATATATAATCTCTCTTCTAGATTGTAAGCTCTCAGGGGCCGGCCCCTCATTAACTTATTTGGTATGTCATTCTGTTTAAGTAACGTACATAACTCTGTACCCACATTGTACCGCACTGCGGCTCTTTACAAATAAACGCTAATGATTTTATATATATATATATATATACCAATGAAGTCTTTGCATACCTCTTGTAAGCAACGGTTATTAAACAACTTCTCACTGAAGACAACACACACTTTCAAAGCTGCTACAACACATCACAGTGCCTCATTACAGCTCGTTAATGGCACCTCGTTAATTAATTGCCTCATTTACGTGGATGTGATAATCCGTTTCTAATTCCTCCGGGACGTTTTTATCTGGGTGAAAGGGAAGGCCTCTTATGAACCCATTCACTGGATTGGGACTAATTTGGGCGATGAGGTGACTGGACGCGGTGTCACCCACTTTAAACTTCATCATTCGGAAAGTCCCTTCTGTTTGTGTCACTGTGTCACCCTGCGGGGGGAGGGGCAGACTCCATGTCCCATATCTCCCCTCTGTTTGTGTCTCAGTGTCACCCTGCGGGGGGCGGGACAGACGCCATGTCCCATATCTCCCTTCAGTCTGTGTCACTGTGTCACCCTGCAGGAGGAGGGACAGACTTCATGTCACATAACTCCTTCATGTTTGTGTCACCCTGCGGGGGGGGGACTGACTCCATGTCACATAGCTCCCCTGTCTGTGTCACTGTGTCACCCTGGGGGGGAGGGACAGACTCCATGTCACATAGCTGCCCTCTGTCTGTGTCACTGTTTCACCCTGGGGGGGAGGGACATACTCCATGTCACATAGCTGCCCTCTGTCTGTGTCACTATGTCACCCTGCGGGGGGTGGGGGGTTCAGAATACATTATATTCCGCTCTCTCTATGCTACAATCTGATGCATTGCATCTCTCTCACTGTGTCTGATCCTCGCTCAGCATCCTCCCACGCCATAATCGAATCCGTATCCTAGCAACTAACGCGGGAAAAACTTTATTCAGCTGCCAGTAAACAAGCAGAGCAAGTTTTAAGGGGCCAGCAGCAGTTGACTCACTGTGATTAGGTCACTTTGCTCCTACATGGGACTGACCCTTTAGCCCATTAAACATGTATCCGTCATTAGGTCCTTAGCTCCTACATGGGCCTGAACCTCTAAAATATACACCACTACCTACTAGAAACCTGCAAACATGAGAAAAGTCTTATATACCGGTATTATAAATCCTGTTCCAGCTTTCCTTCTCTCCAATCAAATCCATCCTCCTGATATACTGTATGGAGCTGTTAAAAACACAGTGTATTATCTTTGTGCAGTAACAGGGGTCATTAAACACTTAGCAAATGTCACATATGACAGCTGTCACGCACTCTTATCCCAACAAGAGTGTCCTGCTAGAAATAGACGGTGACACAGGTGGCTTTTTAGCCATTTGACGAACTACAGACTGTATTTAACACTTTTGCTGCCATAGGGGCCTGCAACCCATTGCAAAGCAATATAATAACACGCAGAGAGATATATAATAAAACACAGAAAAATATAACAACACACAGAGAGATATAATAACACGCAGAGATATAATAACACGCAAAAAAATATAATAACACGCAGAAAAATATAATAACACACAGAAAAATATAATAACGTGCAGAGATATAATAACGTGCAGAGTAATAAAATAACACGTAGAGAGATATATGTAGTAACATTCAGAGAGATAACATGTAAAGTGATATAATAATATGCAGGAAGATATAAAAACACACAGAACATGCATAGCAATATAATAACATGCAGAGCGATGTAATAACATGCAGAGAGATATAATAACATGCAGGGATAAAATAACATGCAGAGATATATAATAGCATAAATAGAGTTATAATAACACACAGAGTGATATAACGTAATAACATTCAATGCGATATAATAACATGCAGAGCAGTATAATAACACGTGGATTCATATAATAACACGCAGAGACTTATAATAACATGCAGAGTGATATAATAACATGCAGAAATATTAACATGCAGTGATATAATAGCATGCACAGTGATATAATAACATGTAGAGCAATATACTAATACACAGAGAGATGTTAAAAAAGCAGAATATATAATAACATGCAGAGAGATATAATAACACGCAGGGAAATACAAAACCATGCAGAGATATAATAACATGCAGAGGTATAATAACACAGAGAGATATAACATGCAGAGATATATAATAACACGCAGAGATATATAACAACATGCAAAGTGATATAATAACATGCAGAGTGATATAATAACACGCAGAGATATATAATAACATGCAAAGTGATATAATAACATGCAGAGAAATATAATAACACGCAGAGAAATATAATAACACGCAGAGAAATATCATAACATGCAGAGTGATATAATAACATGCAGAGATATATAATAACATGCAGAGATATAATAACATGCAGAGATATAATAACACACAGGGCAATATAATAACATGCATATAATAATGTGCAGAGTGATATAATAACACGCAAAGAAATATAATAACACGCAAAGAAATATAATAACACGCAGAGAGATATAATAACACGCAGAGATATAATAACACGCAGAGCGATATAATAACAGAGATATAATAACACGCAGAATGATATAATAACACAGGGCAATATAATAACGTGCATATAATAACGTGCAGAGTGATATAATAACAAGCAAAGAAATATAATAATACGCAAAGAAATATAATAACACGCAGAGATATTGGAGAGAGAGAGGATATCATGGGAAGAGGAGGCAGCAGTTGAGGAGAGCTGGGGCCTGGCAGCGGCAACCAGAGGCCCAGCAGCTGGGTCGGGCCTCTGGTTGCTCCCGTTGCCGTGTCCCAGCTCTTCCCAGCTGCTGCCTCTTCCCATGCCGGGCCTCTCTCTCCTGCCAGTGCGCCGGAAGCTATGTGCATCCGGACGGCAGGCTCATCTTCTGGCGTGAGAGAGAGGCCCAGTATGCAAAGAGGCAGCAGCTGGGGAGAGCCGGGGCCCAGTGGCAAAAGCAACCAGAGGCCTGTCAGCGGGATGCAGAAGTTGGACCAGCAAGGTTGCCGGTATCTCCCTGCATTGTTTAAATCTCCCACGTCACGTGATCGGGGCATTTAAACATTGCGGAGAGGTCCGCGACTTTGTCTCCATTTTTACCGTTCTCGCAACTTTATAAACAAAATAAGGAAACGTACTATTCCACTTCACGCCTTATTTAGGGTCGAAGAAACATTGATGAATCCCTACTTATTCCTACGCTATTAACGCACCCTAAAAAAAATTGGGGACTTCGAGAATATCTCCACTTTATCGAAATGTGATGAATCCGGCCCAGAGATCACACTCTCTGTAGACCTTTAACCACTTGTTGGTGACTGCAGGGGTGCAAATACTTTTTACGTCGCACCCCCCCCTGCCCTCTTACCTGCTCTCCAGCATCCTCCTCCACATCTCTGCGATGTCATCATGGCAACGCGTCGCCATGTGACGTTGCGGCATCAATTGTCATGGCGGCGTTGCCATCAGAAGATGCAGGAGGAGGAGCCGAAGAGAAGGCAAGAGGCAGTTACAGAGGGCCGGCACTATCCCTCGGCAATCAGTTTAAAAGCTGTGGGGAAAAGCGCGGGGCCTCTGTAAGCGCTGGGCTCGGTTCGACACGCCCCCGAAAAAAATGTTACACCCTGTAGTTTGCGCACCCCTGGGTTAATGGTTGGCCTCTGCATCAGGCTACTTCTTCTCCCAGAATCCTCTGGTTGTCTCACTCTGAATCTTTATTGACTTCTCTCTGCCAAGTGACAGCGGTGACATCACCTGCCTGGAATGGAAGCTTCAGCTGACTCTATTCGCCATGTTGTTCTATCCCATCAGCAGGGATTTTCAAAAGGAACTTTATCCCACTTAGAAAGGGATTTAGGAGGGGATTGGAGGAAGGTATATTATGTGTATTGTATAAGGTACGGCATCTTTTAGACACTATTTAGGCCCTTTTGCTGGCTTTGTGTGGGCGTGAAGGGATCAGTCTGTAATCTGTAATGTTTTAGGTCAACCCCGTAATCCATTACTGAAGATTACACAGAGCTGGGGACTTCCACAGTGCAGTTAGGTCCTGATAAAATAGGCTACGTCGTTTCCCCCACAATGGGGAGTAGAGCTGATCTATGCTAAAGTGCCGAAAAGGGGCTTCATAGCATATGGAATAGTGGTGTGAGATTTACCAACACGTTCAGTGCCAGTGATTTAAGGGTTAAGTCGCTCTTTGGAGACATTCATTATTACGAGTAAACATGGCAAGAGTGGTGAACAAATGTCATTAGGTCACTTTGCTCCTAAGTGGGACTGACCCTTTAACCCATTAAACATGTCACTGTCACTAGTCACTTTGCTTCTATATGGGACTGACCGTTAAAATCCCGATATGAGTTCCTATAAAAAAAGATGTGTTTTTAGGTTTTAATCAAATTGGAAAAATGTTCTTCTACTTTGGCACTGGAATTGCGGGTCCATTTGTGAATGATGAGGAGACAGACAGATGTTTTACGCTTGACAGTTCCAAGCATCTGGATGGCAGCTGGAGTAGGGGTCACAGCCTGGAACAATATAGCATTTGCCGTCCAAGCGGCTTCATATTAAGAAGTTCCCAACCACACAGGGAGGGAAGGGATTGTGGCCAATGTTTTCAAAGCATTCTTCCACCATAAGACACCTTGCGACGCTGGAAAGCACCTTACAGACTTGATTTGAGGAAGCAGTAAGGTGGCTGATGGTAGCAGACTG
Organism: Ascaphus truei; assembly: GCA_036426205.1. Lineage (NCBI taxonomy): Eukaryota > Metazoa > Chordata > Amphibia > Anura > Ascaphidae > Ascaphus > Ascaphus truei. Next base: position 66,064 of record WSYH01000916.1, on the reverse strand, counting down.
CTTAGTAAATATGTCTTTTTATCCTATATACTCGGGTGCGCAAACTTTTCCCCATGCACACCCGTGCCTGCTCTCCTCTGTGGCTCACGCCCCCGCCCCCCCCCCCTTGCTCGACCCCAGTGTCAAACAACGCACGAGGTCATGTGACATCACGTTGCCATGGTAACGTGATGGCAAGTGTCTCCACTGCGTCATGTGACGCCAGGTTACCATGACGACGTGTCACTAGACGGTGTTATAGGGGCCTCGTGCGGTCACACGGCATTTAATTTAAATGCCTTGGGGAAGAGCGCAGTACCTTTGTAACTGTTTCGCTCCCCCCCCCCCCAGAAAATCTTGTGCACCCCCAGTTTGCGCACACCTGCTATAATTAACCGAACGCTCAAGTGCCAAAGCAAACAGTGAAAGTGAATCAGATCAACATACCTTCTCCTACTGCTCCATATAACCCCTCCCTATAGCTCCTCCTATTGCTCCATATAACCCCTCCCTATAGCTCCTCCTATTATCCCATATACCTCCTCACTATAACTCCTACTATTGCGCCATACAGTATAACCCCTCCCTATTACTCCATGTATATATGGGACTGAACCCATTAAACATACAGATCATTTTCTACTTGGTATAAACAAACCTGTCAACTGTTATTAATTTTCTGTGCGCACCACCCATTTGGGATCAGTCTCGCTGATTTTTACCACCAGCGTCACAGAAACTTTATTGTATCTTTACTGATAAAAAATCAGTACTTTTGAATTAAAATGTATTAATATTAATAATATTTTTAAGTCCAAAACCGCTAAATCCCTCTGATTTAAATCCTACGAGTCTGTCATCTCTTTATTAATGTTTCAGCGCCAGGAATATGAGCAAAGGATTCTGGGTATTGTCAAGACCATAGTTGTAGCTTGGTTGTTGACGTCTAAAAATGGCCCCAGGAGATATTATTATTAATATGTATAAAGACTTAGGAATGCAGGGAACCCCGTTAAAAATTAAATATACACTTCTAACGTGCGGCCGGAGGGGTATATAGCGCAATTATAGAAAAGTTTAAGCAAATTAAGAATTAAAAAAATATATATGTATTAAAAAGTGTTAAATTATGGAGGAGACTCCAGGGGAGATTTATTTGGGTTGGAGTTAATGGACAAAACAATGGAAACCAGTCTACATGGCTGGACAACAAATACGCGGTGGCATGGGTTGGGGTGGCATGGGTTGGGGTGGCATGAGTTCCCAGCCACAGATACTTTCACATATCTGTGTCCCTGTACATAAACTAATTTATAATTATTTTAATATTACGGAACCTGGGTTTACTCACCTGTAATTCACTAATAAATATAGAATTGTTCACATTTAAAGGTCAGTGCCACAGTATACACACCGACGTGCTGATACACAAACACACTGATACACGCAAATTGACTCACACAAACACACTGCTACGCATAGACGCTCCGATACACTCACAGGCACACACTAATATACACACAGACATAGGCGCTGTTACACACCCAGACACACTTACACGGTGATACAGACACAGTGAACACACACATACAGTACATTAACACAATGATACTCACATATTAACACACTGATGCAGACACATTGATACCCATAGACAGACATTGTTATACATACAAACAACCTGGTATCACCCCCAGCAACCCCCACTCCCACCCCAACCTCCATCAACCTTCCATTCGACCTCTGGAATGTCAGATCCATCTGCAATAAGACCACCTTCACCCTCAATCACTTCCTAAATAACAATCTCGCATTCCTTGCAATCACCAAAACATGGATCAACACCAAAAACACTGCCACCCCGCTGCCCTCACATCTACGCAATCCTACAGGTAGTTCACCCATAGCCCATGTCACACAGGCACTGGAGGAGTTGGCCTTTCTTGTCTCCTCATCCTGGGCATCTGCCCCAACCGTCCTTCCTTCCCCTCCCTCCCTTCCTTTTTCCTCCTTTGAATGCCATGCCTGCTATATCTCTTTCACCCTACCCATCACCAGCATCGTATTTATCATCCCCCTGGCTCACCCACACTGTTTTTCAATAAGTCAACTGCTTCCTCTCTTCACTATCACCTTCCCCCAACCCCCTCATCATCCTTGGTGACTAAGTTTCATCTCGAAAATCCCACCTCTGCCTTGGTCTTCATCCCCCTCGTCTCCACCTTTGAGCTCTCTCTCACTGAATCTGCTCCTACATACATAGAGGCACTTTCGACCTTGTCCTCATGGAAAGATGACATGCCGAGTCCCCCTCCGCACTCCTTGTCCCCCCTGCTGATCACCTTATCCTCTTCACCATCCTTTGCATCACCCTCCCTGCTCCTCCTCCCTCTTCACCCCCACCCAATCCCATCCTTTGCAGAAACCACAAATTCATTGACCCATCCTCCCTTACCTCCTCCTATTCATCACTCCTTCACCTACTCACATAATTTACCTCTCTCCCACTGAACTCTGCCCTATCGACCGTCAACTTTGCATTAACCTCCTCCCTTGACTCAATCGCACCACTACACCCTGAGTGTCCCACCACAAAGCCACCTCAACCCTTACTCATCTGCCAACTCAAAACACTCAGTTTCTCTATTCACACAGCCTAGAGATCATGGAAATCTTTCCGTTCCACATCCTCACTCGCCACCTTCCAATCCCTCCACCATCAAGACACCACTCTCAAATCGCAAAAACAAATATACTATAACACCCTTATCACCTCATCTATACCAACTGTTCTCCACTCTGCTATGACCCTCCCCATCTCTCTCACCTAAGCCCCCTCCCAGCTACGGACCTTGCCTCCTACTTCTCACAAAAAATGAACATCTGTGTTTCCTTCCCCACTGCGGCCCCTTATCCTCCTCCATCCATCACCCTTACCAACTCCTTCCCGTCTTTCTGCCCAACCTCTGACGATCTCCTTTCAATCGTCAAACGGTCCCATCCAACCACATCCCCTTCTGATCCCATTCCACACTCCCTCCTCTCCTCTCACTCCTCCTCCCCTATCTCTTCTTCTTCAACCTATCCCTATTCAGCGGACAGTATCTAGACTCTTCAACACTACTGTGGTCATCCCTCTCCTGAAAAAACCCTCACTTGGCCCTGCCGTCCCCACCAGCTTTTGCCCTATCTCACTCCTTCCATTCTTCTCCAAACTCCTCAAGCGCATCGTTAACAACGAACTCTCCACCTTCATCCCCACCCGTTCACTCCTTGCCATTGTCCAGTCTGGCTTCCATCGCTCGGAAGTAGGGAGAGGGTTGCGTCGCACCACCAGAGCAATAAACAAGGTTGAGAGGGTGACTCCAAAAAATTACAAATGTATCATTTTTTGGAGTCACCCTCTCGACATTGTTATTGCTCTGATGGTGCGACGCAACCCTCTACCTACTTCTATGCATTTTTGTCGGACCGCACACCAGAGGATTCTAACCACCCACCAGCTGCAGAGGGACACACATGCAGATCAGTGAGTTTCCTCTCCCAATTTTGGATTTGTATTAAGAAAAGGGGGATTGGTATATGTTACCTTTAAAGGCTTAGGAGAACACTTTGCTGCTCTCGGGGTCAATCAGGAATAACGCTATCTCCATACAATTAGCCTATGAATTTACTACCCCTCTACAATCAAGACATTATTGTGGGTTGGAAGGGAATTCTTCCCAAAGAATTGCAAAAGAATATATTTTTCTTTCTGTTCTTTAACTCTTGAGCCCCAAAACCCATCTGGACTCTTTGCTGGCTTCCATCCCTTACACTGAAACTACTGTCCTCACCATCCACAACTTTCTCTCCCAAGCTCGCCAATCCAAACACTCCTCCATCTTCATCGTCCTCGACCTCTCTTCAGCCTTTGACACCGTCGATCACCTCCCTCTCATCTCCACCCTCACCAACCTTGGCATCACTGACACCGCCCTCTCCTGACTCTCATCCTACCTCTCCCACCGCTCCTACTCCGTCACCTTCACAATTCATGGCTCCGTCGTTGGTTCTCTGCCCTCTACACTGCCGCCCTATTTGACCTCATATCCTCCCATGGATTCAACGTCCATTTTTCGCAGACAACATCCTAATCTATGTCTCCTTCCCACTATTCTCACGAGAACTTTCCACCCATATCTCTGCCTGCCTTTCTGCCATTTCCACCTGAATGTCCTCCCACGTCCTACAAATTAATCCAGCTAAGACTGAAGTCCTCTACTGTCCTGCTTCCGCCTCCATCCCATCCTCCCCAATTCCCACCATCTCCTTTCCCCCCACACTAGCTACCAATTCTTTTTGACTCACAACCTTGGAGTCACCTTTGACCCTTCCCTCCTCTGCGCCCAACAAGTCACCTCCATCACTATTACCTGTACAACATAAGAAAAAAATATCCTTCTCTCTATTCTCTGTGTCTTCTCTCGATTCTCATCATTTGCCTTACTTGCCCCCCTCCACTATAACAAGATCCCCCATCACATCCAACCTGCCCCCTCCCTTACCATCTTCAGATGGCAACTCAAAATTCATCTCTTCTCCTTCACTTTCCATGATCCCAAGTTAATCTCCACCTATCCCATGCCTTCTCACACCCCACCCTCCCAATGCCCATGTTCTCCCCTACCCACACCTCTTCCTAAAGTCTCTCCAAAACAATCCAAAGTCACCCACCTCACGATCCAATCGCCCCCACTGTCAGACCCATCAGCATGCTACCAACAAGACTAAATCCAGAGACCTGACCCTCAATCCCTGCGCAACAACCAAGCTGTCAATGCACCTAACACAAAGTCCGACCATAGTGTTCCCACCCCTGCCCACCACAAAGACATCCTAACAATTACTCTATGCCATCACATGAAATGTTCCATATGTAACCCCAACATTGTTTTACTAACTAATGTACAGCACCCTGGATAATGGCGTTATACAGTATACATGTTATTATAAATAAATACATATACACAGGCATACACACACAGACACATACACTCATATACACACATATGCACTGTTACATATACAGACACATTAATACACACTGATGTACAGACACACTGAGGCACACACAGACACAATGTTACACACAGACGCACACTTCGATATACATATATTATATACTACACGGATTACTGCACACGTGAATCTGTAAATCATGGGAGCTATCAGAGGAACAGCTAGAGGAGGGGTTATAGGGAGCAGGTATAGGAGTCATTAGGGAAGTAGTTATGGGGAGTATAGGGTCAAAGTTATAAGGAGCAGTTAGGGGAGGAGTTATAGGGAGCAGTTAGGGGTGGAGTTATAGGGAGGGCTTATTGCAGCTGTTAGAGGAGGAGTTATAGGGAGAGGTGATCGGAGCAGTTGGTAGAGGAGTTATAGGGAGCGGTTATAAGAGCAGATAGAGGAGAAGGGAGAGGTTATCCAGTAGGAACAGATAGAGTTTCGAGTTCCTAGGGAAGAGGTTATGGATCAGTTACCGGAGTAGTTTTAGGGAGAGGTTAGAGGAGTTATAGGGAGAGGTTAGAGGAGTTATAGGGAGAGGTTAGAAGGAGTTAATAGGCGAGTTGTAGAGGAGTAATAGGATTAGGTTAGACGGATCTATAGGGAGAGTTAGAGGAGTATAGGGAGAGGGGGTTAGAGAGTTATAGGGAGGCTGTTAAGGATTATAGGAAGAGTTAGAGGAGTTTATAGGGAGAGGTTAGAGGAGATCCTTATAGGGAGAGGTATAGATGAGTTATAAGGGAGAGGTTAGAGGATTTAATAGGGAGGGTTAGAGGATTTATAGGGACAGATGTTATACGGGAAGAGTTTAGAGGATTTCTCGGGCCGGGTTCGTGCGTATTCTCCGGGCGCGTTTCGTCGGCCGTTACTCGGCGGGCTTTCGCGGCGTTCTCGGGCCGGCCTCTCCTGCGCGCTCTCTCGGGCGCCGGTTCCGCAGCGTTCTCCGGGCGCGGTTCGCGGCCGTTTTCCGGGCGCGGTTTCGCGGCCCCATCGGGCGCGTTTCCGGCTCCCTCGGGCGCGGTGTTGCGCCGGCGTTCTCGGGCGCCGGTTCTCCGCGAGCGATTTTCGTGCGCGGTTCGGGGCGTCCCAGACTCTGCGCGGTCTCGCGCTCCTCGGGCCGGTTCTCGGCGTTCTCGGGCGCGCTTCGCCGCGTCCTCGGGCCGCGTTCCCCTAGCGGCGTTTTCCTCGGGCGCTGTTCGCGCGTCCTCGGGCGCGGTTCGCGGCCTTCGGGCGCTTTTCGCTGCGTTCTCGGGCGCTGTTCGCGGCTCTTCTCGGTCGCCTCGCGCGTCTCATCGCGCTGTTCCGGTGCGTTTTCGCTGTGCGCGGTTCGCGGCGTTCTCCGGTGGCGCAGGTTAGCGGCGTTCTCGTTTGCGCGGGTCGCGCGTTCCTCCCGGCGCGTCCTCAGCGGCCTTCTCATGGCGCGGTTGCGCCGTTCGCCGGCGCGCGGTGTCGCGGCGTCCGCGGCGCCACCACGGTTCGCGTCCGCTTCGCGGGCGCGGTTCGCGGCCGTCCTCGGGCCGCGGTTCCGCCGACTGCTTCTCGGGCGCGCGTTCGCGGCGTTCCTCGGGCCGCGGTTCGCTCCGTTTTCATCGGGCGCCGGTTCGCCAGGCGCCCTCGGGCGCCTTTCCGCGCCGTCCTCGTGGCGCGTTCGCGGCTTTCCTCTGGTGCTCCGGTTCGCCGGCTTTTCCTCCGGCGTGCGTCGTTTTCTCGACCTGCGCGCGGTTCTCATGGCCTGTCTTCTTGCGCTTTCTCTGTGTTATAGGGAGAATGTTACCTAAGGAGTAATAGGGAGAGGTTAGAGTATTCTAGGGAGAAGTTAGACGGAGTTATAGGAGAGAAGGTTAGAGGAGTTTTTCTGGTACTAGTTTAGAACAAAGTATTGATATGGAGAGGTTTAGCGTAGTTATAGGAGAGTTATGAAGGAGTCCTCGGGCGCGTTCGCGGCGTTTCCGCGCCGGTTTCGCCGGCGGCCATCGGGCTCGGTTCGCGGCGCCCTCGGGCCGCGGTCTCTGCGTTCTCGGGTGCCGCCCCGGTTCGCGGCGTTCTCGGGCGCGGTTCTGTTGGCGTCCTCGGCGCGGTTCGCGGCGTTCTCGGGCGCGGGTTCGCCGTCGTTCTCGGGCGCGCTTCCTCGCGTACCTACGGCGCGGTTCGCGGCTTTCCTCGGGCCGCGTCTTTCGAGGCGTCCTCGGGCGCGGTTCCCGGCCCTTCTGGGCTCTGTTAGCGGCGTTCTCGGTCGCGTTCCGCGGCGTTTCTCATTGCTCCGTTCGCGGCGTTCTCGGGCTCGGTTCGCGGGCCTTTCTCCGAGGCCGCGTTCTCAGTGCTTTCCAGAGGCGCCTTGTCATCGTGCGTTCTCGGCGCGGGTTCGCGGCGTTTCTCGGATCCCGGTTTCGCTCCGTTTTGGGCTCGCGGTCTCGCGGACGTCCTCGGGCCGCGGTTCGCGCGCTTCCTCTCCTCGGCACTCCCTGTTATTCTCCCTGCTTCCTCTGTTCGCTGTGCTGTTCTCCTGGTGCTGTTTCCCCTTTCTCTTTTCGCGGCTTGTCTCTTGCTCGGTTCTCTCCGTTCTCGGCAGCTGCATTCTCGCGCCCCCTCGTTCCGTTTCGCTTTGTCCTTCACTCCTGCTCGTTCGCTTCGTTTCTCGGGCGCCGTCTCGGCTTGTCTCTTCTCGCATTCTTCTCTGTCTCTGGTGTCTCTTCCTTTTCTACTTACTCGTTCTTTCCTCTCTTATACTCTCTCATTTCTCGTTTCCGCGGCGTCACCTCTGTCTCCGTTCTCTTGCCGTTCTCTGCTCATTTTCGGCTTCTTTCTCGTTCGCCGGTTCTCCGGCGTTTCTCTCTCGTTTCCTCGTCCGTTCTCTCTCTCTTTTCTTTCACTTCTACTTGCAGCGTTAGCTGCGTCCTCCTTGTCTCGTTTCTCCGGCTTTCTCTGTGCGCGTTTCTCTGTCTTCCTCTTTCTCTTCTTCTCTTCTTTCTCATGTCTCTTTTCTCTTCTGTCCCTCTTTCCTTTTCTCTTCTTTCTCTCTGCTCTTTTCTCTGCGTTTCCGGAAGCGTGTATCTCTGCTTTCTCGGAGGATTGCAGGCAGTTCTAGGGAGCCAACGGTATAGAAGTAAGCGACTCGTAGGCGCAGTACTCGGTAGTTATCGGGTCTAAGGCAGTTCAGTGGCAGCGTTATGGTCCCGGTTCTCGGCGACTCCCATCAGGGAGGATTCCTACGGTATCATTATACATGCCATCGTGTGGCGGGAGAAGTTATAAGGAGCAGATTTGGAGGGGCAGTTATAACGGCGGCTTGGTGGGGGTGTTATCAAAGAGTAGCATGGGCGGGGAGTTTATAAGGGAAGGTTATAGGATAGTTTGAGGTATGCGTTATAGGTGGATACGTTATACCGTACAGCCTGGGCACTAACATTTTGTCCGTGCTGAGGCGCCTTGGGGCTCAGGGAAAGCGGTGCTTTCCTGGCCTTACACAGCGCGCCGTCGTGGGCGTGTCGGGGGCGGGTCTGGGGCGGCCAGTTGACAATCACGTAGCTGGTTCGCCCTCATTGGGCGACCGCTCATTGACCGGCCCTGCTCTCGCGGCGAGCACCAAATTGAAAACTTGGTGAGACCCACCGCTGCCGCAAGCGTGCGTGCGACGAGCCCCTGCTAGAGGCCGCTCTCATTGCTGCGTTGCAGGGCTCATTGCCGAGTGTGAGCGCTCTCAGCACTGCTCCGCTTGCTCACACTACTATGTCCCGCCTTAGACAGATAGAGGAGGAGATATAGGGTGAGTTATAGGAACAGTTACCGGAGGAGTTATAGGAGCAGTTTAGGGGGGTAGTTTATCGAAGACAGTGTTAACTGGTAAGGAGTTTATAGTAGCGTATGAGGGGAGAGTTATAAGAGGAGCAGTTAGGTACGGTGTAAGGTGGAGGGGAGTCTAGAGGAGTTAGGGGAGGAGTTATGGAGCCAGATAGAGGAGCATTATATGAAGTTGGTTATAGGAAACACAGCACATCAATGATAAAATCTCCATCATCCGAACCTTTTGTATGGTCGTTTAATCCTAAAATATTATCCTATCAGCACATTTTATACCACATTTTTATATACACAATACTTAATTGTACTTGTACCTCTACTTTTTATTTTACACAATCTGGAATACCATTACTTTTTAGTTACACACTCATGAGTACCATTGCTTATTTTTACACACCCAGATACATTGTTTTATCATTTGCACACCGGGAGTAGCCGCTACTTTTTATTTACACACCAGGAGTCCATTGCCTTATGTATTTATACCAACACCCGGGAGTACCACTACTTTTTATTAGCTTTACAAAAAAAACACACACAGGAGTACCACTACTTTTTCTTTACACACCGAGACACCTGGAGTACCACTTACTTTTATTTACAAACACACAGGAGTACCCACTACTATTGATTACAACCAGTAATCCTAAACTAGTCTTGTTACTATGAAAAGTAGCGGTGTTTCCTGGGTGTGTAATTGAAAGTAACTATCCCGCTGGGTGTATACATTTAAAAGCAGTGGTACACGGGACTAATTTTATAATGCACAGGCTGAGAGATTGCCACGTGCAAGACAGGGATGCATATAAGAACCTGCGTGGTTACATCCCGGCCGTGGGACCATGATATATATATATTATTATATATATATGCTGGCCCTGCAGCACCCCATGGTCCCCCCCACCCAAGCGTCTCATGCACCCTTCATGGCAGGTTAAAGGGAAGGACAGAGAATATGGAGGAGGGGTACCTGTTGCCGGCTGCATCCTGTATGCTTCTTGCTCCTCTGTTTGTGCTATGATTCCCCATCATTCTCAGCATGGGCCCGTCCTTCCTCACTCACTCTCCTCCCTACCTCCCTCCTTTCTGCACTCCCTCCCTCCAGTGTTTTACATCACCTCACCTCTCTGCTGGATTCCCATCTCTCCCTCTCTCTCCTCTCTCTCCTCCTCTCTCTATCTTATCTCTCCCTCACCCTTTATCTCTAACAGCTCTGTCTCTCAACCCCCTGTTTATTTCACCCTCCAGCGCTCTCCTCTTTCTTCTCTCTCCATTTTCTCGCTCTCTCTTCCTTCTTGTGCCTTATGCTCCCTCCCCCCCTCCTGATTCTCTCCCTTCCCTCTTCCTCCTCTCTCTTTCCCTCCTGACCTTTTCTTCCACTCTCTCCCTTCCTCTCCTTCATTTTCCCTTCCCTCCCACTTTTCACTTCTCCCCCTTTCTCTCCTCCCTCTCTCCCTTCTCTGCTTCCTCTTCTCTCTCACTCCTCTCTCCGTGTATCTATCCCCGCTCCCTGGCCTGGCCTTGCTTGGGAGCAGCCAGAGAGCCGTTGCGTTCTCTCCCTCCCTGCTTATCTGGTACCCCCTTCTTATCTCTCTGCCTTATTCTTCACATCCCTCCAGTCTCTCTGCTGACACCCCTCCAACATCACCACTGGCATGCAGCTCCCTCCCCTCCCTCCTCCCACTGTCTCACCATACACCATCCCTCTGCTCCTGCACTGCCACCCTATATGCCAGTTCTCCTCCCCCCCTCTCCGTATATATATCCCTATACTCATTCCCATGTACAGTATGCCTTCTCGCTCTCATTCTCCTTCTCCCCTCTGCGCATCCTTCTCCTGCTGTTTCCGTCCTCCTCCCCCTCTGCCTCCCTCCTCCTTTCCCTCTTTCTTCCCCTTTCTCTCCTCTATTCCTCCTTCCCTCCCTATTTCTCAATTCCACCACCCCCCCACCCCCTCTTTCTTCTCCTCTCCCTTTCTCCTCCTCTCTCTCTGCCTCCCTTCCTCTTCCTCTTATCCCTCCCTATTTCCCATTCCTCCTTCCCTCCTGTTTCTCCTCCTCTCCTCTCTTCCACTCTTCCTTCTCCTCTCCTCCTTTCCCCCTCTGTGCCTCTCTTCTCCTCCTTCCCTGTCTTTCCGTCCTTCCTCTCTTTTCCTCCTTCCCTATTTCTCCTTCCTCCTCTCTCTTTTCCTTCCTCTCCTTTCCCCCCCTCCTATCTCCTCTCCTCCCCATCTCTCCTTTTCAAACTCTACATCCTCCTCCTTTCCCCCTCTTACACCTCTGTTCCCCTTTTTCATGCCATCTTTTCTTTCTTCCTCCCCCTCCGTTTCCCCTCCCTCCTTCTCTCCCTTATTCTCCTCTATATTCCCTGTGCTTCCCTTCCCCTTTCCCTCTCCCCTCTCTCTTTACTCTCCCTAATTCTCCTCTTCCTCTTCCCCCTCTTTCTACCCATTCGCCTTCCTCCTCTTCCCTTCTTCTACCCCTCCTTTCCCCCTCTGCTTCCCCTCCCCCCGCCCCTTGTTCCTCTCCTTTTCTTTTCCTCCTCCTTCCCTCCCTCTTCCCCCTCCCCTCTCTCCTCCCGCGTTCTCTCTCGCCTCATCTCTATCCCAGGCTGGAGCCAAGTTCTGTCCGCAAGTGCGTGCCTAAAGATGCTGATCCTGAGCAGATTTTATGCTATAGGTTACACCGTATACAGGAGAGCTGCTGTCTGCTGCTGCTGCCTCTGCTGTATTACCCTTTCTGCTCTCTCATCTATCCCACCTTCCCTTGGTCTCCTCCCCGCCCCCTCTCAACTGGGATAAGTGTCAGGGTGCTCAGTCCAAAGCTTAATATGGTCTGTCTCATGTATGAGCAAAGGACCTAGTGACAGTGACAGGTTTAATGGGTTAAGGTTAGTTATCAGAGTAGGAGCAAAATGACTATAATGACAGTGACATTTGTAAAGGATAAAGGTCGTCGCACTTGGGATCAAATTCCAATAATAATATAAATAATATATATATACACACATATGTGTATAAAATAAATCTAAGATTGTAAGCTCTCCGGGGCAGGTATTTCTTCTACCTACTGCCTGATTTATGTTCATGGCTCAATGTATGTATATTTGTTGTATTATATAGCGCCCACACTACTCTGCGGTTTACACAAGAGGCAGTACAAATTAGGGTTGCCAGGTGTCCATATTGAACTGAACTGTCTGTATTTGGACACTTTGTCCAGTAAAACATTACAGGTAATACTGGCATGGATGTGTATATCGGTATTACAGCTCTCTGGAAATAGTCCGAGTCTCTATGATCTGCTTGGGGGGGGGCGCGGGGGTTCCCCGAGCAGGGCTGTTTGCTAGGGGCTGGGCACGTCCCTTCATGCTGATTGGCTGCTGCTGGAAATGCAATCCAATCAGGAGGAGGGTGTTAGGAAGCCTTACAGGGGTAGGCCAGAAGGGAACAACATGAGCAGGAGAGAGGTGAGTGTGTGAGTGTGAGTGTGTGATGTAGTGTGAGTTATGTCGAGCGTGTCGCACCTTTCACTATTGTGTCCAGTATTTTTGAGAAGCCTCTGGCATCCCTAGTATAATAATCAGACATTTATAATACATATAGCAAGCAAACAAAAGCAACAATAGGATAGGAAATCCCTGCCCGCCCCGTAGAGCTTACAATCTAACTTTATTTTATGCACATATTATTGTATTATAATTCCCATGTATTGTCTCTTTTGCAAAGCGCCGAGTACATTGTTGGTGCGTATAAATACATACTATACCACACACACACATTATAAATATATCTATAATATATATATAATATATATATATATAATATATATATATATATATATATTTCATTCGGATCACACCCTTATTATATAATCCTCCATTCGTTTCGTTTACTACTTTTGGGTCAAATATTTATGTATTCATAATTTTCTCATGATTAACTATGGGACTCAGTAGAAAAGAATATATAGCTCTAACAATGATCCCTGCATCTTTAGCATCCGCACTGCATCCTAACCTTGAGTAAAATATTAGCCCTTAACAAATGCAGTGTTGCAATGTATAGCACGGCCATAAACTCCCCGTGCAGCCGCCCAGGGATGGAATGCGCAGGGCGCGCCGTTGTCTCACGTATAATATTATTTTCTCTTAAATAACCTCGCTTTACAATTGGATAATTAAAGTGGAGACAGTAGAGGCATAATTGAATATTGCAATTAATATTACCCATAATTACAATAGTGGGGGATTTTCAGGCACATTGGGAGGTCACCGCAGGGTTAATACTGTGAAGTTCTATGCTCTCGTAAAAGGAGGAACATGTATAGAGAGTCTGCATTAATTATACTTCACAGTAGATACTCATTATCATTCCCACAATCTAACGCGCGCAGAGCATTATGATGGATAGATGTTCAAACAGCATTATATATCGCAGCGTGTTCATTACAGTGTATAGAGATACTCATCATGATTATACAGTGGCAGCGTGTTTCTATGATCTGTATCAGATACTCCTGCATAATTATAAAAGCGTGCTCATTATCAGTGATGAGAGATCTCTACATCATATACAGAGCAGCATGTTCATTATCACTGTATAGAAGATACTCATCATCATTATACAGAGCGGCATGTCTCACTATATCAGTGTAGAGATACTCAACATCATTATACCGGCCAACATTCTCCACTATCAGTGTATAGAAATACTCACTCATTATACACAGCAGCGAGACAAGTGCAGAGGATCTCTGGGAGAGGAAATGGCGGGCCAGTAGGTCTCCGGCAGATATCCAGTGGTAGAAACCCAAACTGCCAAACGGTTAAGAGAAGAGTATAATAATTAGGGATATCTTTGGGATACTGCATGCAAGCTTGTCTTGTATCAGAGCAGGCGGCTCCGCCCGCGGCTTGGGCGCTAGTGTTAATTTTATGGGTCATTTTTTTGTAATTAAAGTATAGACATGTTACACTTGCATATCTTATTCATTTTTATTAATATAATTATAGAACATGCAGCCGCTAATTAACCGGGCGCATAAAGGCACAGACTCTGTGGCTCTCGTCGAGGCAGCAGCGGGTTAAAGCGTATAACCAATAACAGTATGATTGATGGTTATCTAAGCCTGACCGATCGAGGAGGCAGGGTACTTCTTCAGATAGAACGCGGCCGCAAAAAGATAAGAGGAGATAGCGTTATGAAGTAGGCAAACGGTTTGTAGATAAGAACCGGAGGCTTGCCAGGTAACCTTTTATAGTATATCTAACCATGTGTGGCATCGACTCATGATCGTGTTCTCTATTCTGGCCGAGGGAGCATATCATAGGTAACATGCAAATGTTATCTAATGTTGCACGCGGAGGGGTCATATTAGCGGCCTGGGCAGTCGCAGATCTCTGATTCGGCGAAATAATAAAAAAAGTCTTCGCCGTGCTGAGTGAGCGCATGAGAGCGAGGGTAAATGACGATTCGTCTTTTCCCCCTGTGCGGGGCTTTGGCGGTGCATTGCCTGCGCTGCTAATGGCCGAGCGCAGCCTCATCGTGCCAGTGTGGAGCTTTGCGGGCAGTGGACGTCAGGCGGCGCTGGTTGGCCCTCATTAAGGGTTCGAGACAATGAATCCGGTCAGAGGGTCTACGAGTCGTAGATCCAAGTTCAACTGTACTGCTGTCCAGTTTTGCTCAAATGCGAGGGTGGATTTTCAAATTCCCTACAAGACCTATGGGCATCTATTACGCTCCGGGCTCATAAAGCGCAAAACCATTTTGTGGCGTACAGGCGCAGGTGAGGCGCCCTAGCTAAAGCCGGCTCCTAATTGCAGGCTGTAGGGGTCTGGCATTGGCTGGAGCTGAGAGGCGCGCGGTACGAGCTAATACATAGGCAAGATATAAACTGGCCCGATGGCGCGGAAGAGAGGGCGGCCCCTCGGCCTCGCGAGGGGGGCGGGGGGGGGGGGCCTGCACCGGTTGGGGGTGGGGGACTCGGGTGCCCGGGCGGGAGCGCAGTTCAACAGGCTAGCGCTGGAGGGGGGGGGGCCCAAAAGTAAAAAAACAAAAAAAAAAAAAGAAAGTTTCTCCACAGCCCATCTTAGGGGGCCGCTTTGTTCTTCTCCATCGCCTATCTTTTTTTTATCCCTTTCCCTTCTTTTTTCTGGACCCGTTCCTCTCTGCAATCTCTCCATTGTCACCCCTACCACCTCCCTACTTGCTGTTTGGGCGGGGGCTAATTCATCCTGTCTCTTTATTTGTCTCCTTCGATCAACTGTGAGCCTCTTTTTGTTAACTGGCACCTTAATTTTCCCTCTATTTGTGGCTGGGGGGGGGACACAAGGAGCTCCTTCCCCTCTTACGTTTCCCTAGCCATCTGCTTCTCTCAGACTCTGTTTGTTCACGCCCATATGGCCCCCTAGGAGGGTGAGGGGGGCCTTAGAAGGTCAGACATAGCATGAACACTTAGATGCCTCCTAATGTCTGTTCATTGGTCGCCACTATTTCTACAAAGGCATGCTGCTACATGAAGGTAGCTAAGACTACTGACATTAGCTTCTCTGCTTAAATTGGTGGAACCAATCTGATTAGAAGCCCGTGCATTTCAGTATTCCAATTAGGGGTGCGCTCTTTCTTGTGCAGAGTGTCTTGGATGAGGAATATTAGTAGGCTATCTCTGGGACTCACTTATTTTTGCTTATAATATAATTTATCTGGTTGCTCTGTCGGTTACGTTCAGGTGGAATTCAGCATTCCATTACATAACAAAAAGGCTCCCAGCCCGACTATTCAAGGCAAGGGAAGCAGCGGCAGCAAGGACAAAGTCTTTAGTAATTCGTGTGTGTGTCTATGGAATGGGAGGGAACCGATTCAGAAGGCGCTTCCGCCGTTATACACAAATACCTTCATACTCTCTTAGACTACAATATGATCATTCAGCAATGTAACTAGAATATGAGTGCAGTAGAAGAAAGTATTTGTCCTTTCCTGCTGGGCACTCTCTTAGTCACTGTTCAGTATTTTGCATGACTGGGCGATGAGCCTAATCATACTTCATGTCGCACTAGATTAAAGGATTTCATTGTTCATCATTCTTGATAAGCATGGGCTATTCGACGTAAGGTAAAAATAAAAACTTGTCTAATAAACTCTCCCTAATTACAGGGATTAAAAAAGATACGCCCTCTCTATATAATAACGCCAAGACATCGCCCTCTAACACTGCGTCTCGCTATCTCTAGTCCTGTACCGCGCCATAATAACAGACCTCCCCTATAAAACTCCTCGCTAATTACTCTATATAATTCCAGTAACCCGGCACAAACCAAAGCGCCTATAATACTCGTCTCCATATGTATCCATTATAGAACAGCATAGGGCTCCCTATAACTCCAATCGGCTATTACTTTACCGAAATCCATATAACCGGCAGAATTGCCCTAAATAAAATACAGAATACAAACTCGCTCTATTAGCGGCCGAATTATATAACGTCTCCTTTTATAAGCTCTGCTGCCTACTACAGACTACCAGAAAGCTACCGAGGGCCTAACCATATAACTACTCTCGCTTATGACATCCTCCCTATTATGCCCTATATAACCGCTCCTTCTTAACTTCACTCTCTATTAAAACCATTAGTCATAATAATTACCGCGTCTACGCGCTTATAAACTCCTCCTATTACCCTAAGACGCCCTATATAACGCGGCATTCCTATAAGCGCGTGGCTGCCTATTTACCCTATATAACTGCTTCCCTATAACTCCTCGGCTTACCAGGCGCAATGTAAAACCGCTCCCTACAACCGCTCTAATTACCGCATATAGTAACGTCGGGCCTCCCTATAGCTCCCGCAATCCATATTACGGGGCCAAACATCCAATATAACACCACAATTCCTATAGACTCCTGCGCTAATTACCTCTATATAGACTGCTCGCCTATAATCTCGGCTCCTATTCAACCATGTCGTCGCATATAAGTAGCCGCGCTCCACTATAACTCCTCCCTGATCCTTAGGCAGTGCGCATATACCCGGACTCTCCTATATACTCTGGGCTTCCTAATTACCGAGGCCTATATGGAAAAGCCGCTGGACTTATAACATCGCTGCCCTATTCCTGCCCATATCAACTCGCATCCTACGAAGCTCCTCCTATTAGCGCCCATAATACCACTCCGCTATAACTCCTTCCGCTCGCTATTACTCGATCTTCAAAACTGGGGGCCTTCCTTATACTCGGGCTCGTCTATTAGGCCTCTTTGCGCATAGTAATACAAATCCCCACTAAACGCCCTTCCGGTATTTAAGGCGACGGCATCTATTAGCCCCACTATGAGACGCGCTCGGCGCTATAACCTCGCTAAACCTTTCGCTCCTTTATTAGCCCTATAAATAGACTGTGCTCGCTATAGGACTCTAACTCCTCCTATATAGCCGTGTTCAAGAGTAACCCCATATAACCGCCTATCCGCCTATAAGCTCCTCCATTATCCCATACTATATGACACGGCTTCCCTATTAACTTGCACTAACCTATAAACGGGCCTTATATTAGGCCGCATTCCCTATAACCATCTGCCTATATAGGCCACGCAGCTTCCATTGTATAAGACGGACGGCATCCCTATACAACTCCTCCTATTCTCCTATAATATACGGCTCCGCGTGTCTATAACACTCCGCCTATTAGCCTCATGATGCACCGTCTCCCTATAAGCTCTCTTCTGATTACCTACTATAAGCCGCATCCCTATAACTCCATCGCTTCAAGACTTAACGCAACCATATAACCACTCCTATAAACCTCCCTCCTATTATGCCGAAAGCGTCTAGTATAACTGGTCCGTCTCTATACTACGACTCTCTTATTAGCCCCCTATATAAGCCACGGGACATGCGGGCACGCTATAAAGACTCGCTTCGCATATTAGCCGGCCACGTATGAACGCGCGAATCACGCTATAACTCCACGAATTACGGCCTTACCTAATAACGGGCGCTAGCGGGGCGTATAACTCCTCCTATACCCGCATATAAACGCGCTCCTAATAAAGCTCCTCCTATTACCGCTATACTAACTGGGCATCAAGCCTATAACTCAGGCTCGACTATTAGGGCCCTATTATACCGGCTCGCTATAACTCCTCCTATTATAGTCCAACTATATAGACGCGTCTCCCTATACAAACTCCTCCTATTACCCATATACCGCAATCCCTATAACTCCTCTGCATTACCCAAGCTATATAAAACCGCTCGCGTCTATAACTACCTCGCTCCTATTACCACCATATAAACCGCATAACCCCGCGTAAATAAACTCCTTTCGCTATTACCCCTTCGATGACCGCTCCTGCTGTAAATTATAGTATGGATGGACCGGGGCATGATCTACCTTTCGCGTCATCATTAGCCTCCGTGGCCACTCTCTGTGGGTTTGTGAATGTGACATTGGCAAACAGTGCTGTTGAAGCTGGGAAAACATTATTTCATTGGATTGAGAAACAATTTCCCTGTTCTCTCCGGGGATTGATGTCATATGGTCACTTAACCTCTTCACTGCCAGAGATATAGGAAGCAGTTACTGTATATCGAACAATAAGACTTACTATAAACACTGTGCTCTCCTACTGTACTAACACCTGCGCTATTACTTAACTCGCTATTAACAACCGGCTTCCCTATAACTCGCTCTCTATATACACGAAGATTACCCAGCGCACTCGCATAATAACTGCTACCTATAACTCGCTCCTAGTGTTCGGGCAATACTAACCGCTTCCTATAACCTCCCTAATTCGCTCCATATAGACCGGCTCCGCTTAAGTATAACTCCTGCCTATTGTTCCATATAACTCGCATCTCGCTATAACTCCATCTATTGTTCACTATATAAACTGCTCCCTATAACTCCTCCCATTACTCATATAACTGCTTCCTATGTACCAACCGGCATAATAAAACCGCTCCGCTATAACTCTCCCTCCGCATTACAACCATATATAAACCGCTCCTCTATAAAGAACGATCCTCGCGTCATATAGCCCTATATAACGCGAGCCTTCCTATAACCGGTCTCCCATTACCAAGTCCATTAACCTGCTCCTATAATCGCTCCGCATTACCATACTGCATATACCTCTTCGCTATAAGAACTCCCTACCTATTGCCCTAGTATAACCGCTCCTGCTATAACTCCTAAACTTACTGCTCCCATTACGGCCCCATATTACATAAAACTCGGCTCCTCTTAAACGACGCTCCTATAAACTCCTCCCATTAGCCCATAATAAACGTCTCTTCGCTATAATCGCCGCTATTGCCCGTATAACACGCTCTCCTGTAACATCCTAAACTCCTCCTGATTTTGATTCATGTATGTAGGGAAGCAGCCGCACCCAGAGACTGCCCCGCCGGGGAGAGAGAAGAGGACCAACCGTACGTCCAGGTTATAACCCGCAGCGTGCTGCGCGGCGTGAGAAAAGGTTCTCTCGCTCGAAGAGCAGGAACGTGGAAACACCAGGGGGCTGCGACACAAGATAAGTCCGCTCCAACCCTCCCCCCCCACACACCCCCTCGGCGTCTCCCCAATCCTCATCCAGATTCGCTGAAACTCAACTTGTATTAAAAATTGATTTCCTCACCGTACTCCGCACAGACTACAAAGCAAGTCTCACCAACCCTGTCCTGCGGAATATTTTAACCCGCTTGTTCTCCTTAGAGGGACTCGAAAGCCTCTTTCTGCTGCAAACTTTAGCGCCTCACCAGTTAGCTACGCCCCGAGGAACATACGGGGGTGGTTGTAAGGCCCCAGTCGGTATTTACCGTTCACGAGGAGTACGTGGACTCGCAGGGATAAGGGGTGGGTGAACCTCTTCAACTGCAATATGTTGCCAGATCGGGCACGATTGCAGTGTGTGCACGGAGCTTAGCCCTTAGCACAGGGAAGCAATGTGCCGGACTTGGAACTAAGGCGTATACCCCCCTTTTCTCTCTTCGCATTCTCCCTGTCACCTCGTGCTCTAATCATACTCCCAGACCGACTCTCTTTTCTTAATAACACTTTCTTCTCGCTTCAATATTACCCAGAACTCTCTCCGTCTCGTCGCCATGTCATTGGACAAAGAGACACCTTCTCGCTTTGCATCTTTTCGCCCGCTCCGCCTCTCAACTCTAAACATCTCTCTCTCATCTCGCATCTTTTCTCTTCTCTCTCTTTCTCGTCCCATTCTCCCTCTCACTCTGAAAATCTCTCATGCAACTCGTGCTCTCTCTCGCCATCTTTTCTCCGCTCTTCCCGCTCCTCTCACTCAAACCTCTCTCCTCGGCATCTTTCCTCGCACCCTATCTCCCTCTCACCGCTCCCAACTCGCCCTCACTCTAAACTCTCTCTCTCTCCATCTTTCACCGTACCTCGCAATCCCTACTCACTCTAAAACAATCCCTTTCTCTACCTAACTCGCCCTACTCTCGCTTTCTTTCTCTCGCTCTCTCTGTCCCGGCATCGGTCACCACTACCCCTCTCATTCACTCTCAAGTTGCGCTTCTCTCTCTCCCTCTCACAGCTACATGCTCTTCTCAAAGCCATCCCCTCTACACAAATCTCACACCTCCAGCCTTCTCTCTCTCCAGGCCCCCCGCCGCCTACAACCTCCACAGTGCAGCCCTCTCACGTACCCACTCTCAACACTCGCAGCCTCGGTCGCGATCCACACCCCCTCTCATCACTCCAGGCTCTCTCACCACCTCTCACAGTACTCCAGCCTCCATCTCTCTCCTGTCTCAATCTCACTCTCACCCCCTCTCCACACATCCAGCCTCTGCTCTCAATCTCTCACCCCGACTCAAATCACACACTCCATTGCCTCTCTCATCACCCCCTCATCAAGGCACAATAACAACCTCTGCTCACTCTCTCACCCACTCTCATACTCTCACACTCCAGGCTCTCTCTCACCCCCTCTCACGCCACTCGCAGGCGCTCTCACCCGTCTCCTCACACTTCCAGGCCCGTCTCTACCTACACCCCCAAAAGATCTCACAATCGCAGCCTCTCATTCTCACCCCCAACACGCCCGTCTCACAACAGCCTCACAACCTCTCTCACACGGCCCTCCACTCACGGAAGCACTCCAGGCTCATCCTCTCACGACGCCCTCTCCACATGACAGCTCTCAGCCTCTCTGCTCTCTCACGTACCCCTCATCAAAACCTCCTCTCACACTCCAACCTCTCATCACACACCCGCTCTGCATACACTCTCGCAACCTCTGCTCCCCCCCATCCCTGCACACTCCCAGGCTCTCTTCCTCACACTCACCCGGCATCCATCATCCACCCACCCCTCTGCACAACTCCAGGCGCTGCCCTCTCCTCACAACCCCTCATCAGACACTCCACATCCACGCCTCTCCCTCGTCAGCAACCAACCACCCCAATCCTTCGTCACACTCCACCACCCTCTCTCGACCCCCAATCATCACCACTCCCAGGACTCTCTCTCCTAACCCTCTGCCCCCCCACTCCATCTCTCACAGCGTCCAAAGGCTCTCTCCTCAACCCCCCAGTCTCCCCACTCAAAGCCTCATCTCTCATCCATCCCTCTCTCACTGCCCCTCTCCCCAATCATCACACCTTACTGCGCAACGCATCTCTCACGGACCGACTTGCGCCATACCCCCATCTCATCTCAGACACTCCAACTCCCTACAGCCCTCTCAACACTCCAAACCTCTCTGCACCCTCTCACACTAGCAAGCACACTACCAGGCTCCTCTCACCACCCTCTCAACAGTCTCATGCCTTTCTCTCATCACAAGCAATCACCGCTCATCATCACTACCACGCTCATCTCAAGATCTCCACAACGGCCCATCTACACCACACTCCATGCACTCTCAATCCCGCCCCATCTCTCGTAACACATCCACTGGCCGCCAACTCTCAACCACTCCAGCTCTCGTCTCTCACACACCATATAACCCTACCATGTCCTCTCTCTGCCTCACCCCCGCCTCTCACCTCCAAACTCTCTCGTCTCTCCACCCTCCTCAGCACCTCTCCTCCTCTCTCATCCTCATTCCCCCCCCTCTCACACATCGGGCAGACTCTCTGCATCACGGAAATACACCGCCTATCACCCCGGCTCCATCTCTCTACCTGCTACTCCTCTCACTCTCGGGCCAGTGCAGATTGTAACTCCATAGTAAAGGCAATTGTTTACGCCTGGAAATCAAACTTAAAAAACCAAAAAAGGTCATATACTCCGGTAAGGTGGTGACACATTAGAGTTAAGGTTTCACGCTTAGAATACCAAATTCATGATGCTAAAAGAACTTAAACAGTAAGCCTACCCCCATGATGATTGCTCACAACTTGTGTGGTCTACCCATCCCATTAATAAAAATGCTGGAAGCATATCCCAGAATCTCCCTATAACTCTGCTCCTACCTAAAGTCGGCACCATATTACGCACCATCTCCCTAATAACTCCTTCCTATTATTCGCCCACCATATACCCGCAAATCGGTCAATATAACTCCAGCTCGCTATTCGGCTCAATATAATTTTTGCCGCCATAACACCTCCTATTAATATGGATATACTTTATTGCTATAAGGGCCAAGTACATGTAGGCAACCACACAAAAGCAGCATTCACACAAGCATAATACCTGTGGCCATAAATGTCACATAAATACAAAGCCAAATAACACATACACGTAATGGGAATAAAAAAGAACGGACTTCAGACATAAAAAGTAAACAGCATTATACGGAAATGAGTTCCTCCTGCCCAAAGTAAAGATCTTACAATCTATTGCTTAGGTCTATCATTAACCCAGCATCCCTTGGAATAACCCCTACTTATTGCTCATATAACACTCTCCTATAACTCCTCCCTATTGACGTCACGACCATAAACATCTCGGCCTAATCACTCCTGCCTATTCACTTACTATTTACTCTATCTAACCCATATAACATCCCTATAACCTCGCTACTTCCTCCTATTACCTGGAAACCATATATACTGCTCGCGTATAAAACTCGCTTCTAATACCCCATATAATGCAATCTCCCTATAACGCCTCCGATTACTACCCATAATAACATCTCCCTATAACCTATACTCACATGAAACTTCGCTCCTATTACTGATTCCTTTAAAAACAATTAAAAACACCGTCTCTCGCGCTACCAAAAATCCTTCTATATCTTCCCATATAACATCTCCCTATAACAATCCTCCTATGACTAGCTAAATCCTTTAAAAAACCGTCTGTACATCTTCCACTATACTTCTAATGAAAAATCTTTAAAACCGCAATATCCGTCTATAAACATACCCAAATCCTATTACCCTTGATAATAACTCCTCTATTCAGCTCACTTACATTCCATCACTAGCTCACTTTGATTAACCCTTTCCCGAGGGCCTCTGGGACGTAGTACATTAACTTTAGGGTTCTAGCAACACGCGGGAGGGGGCCGCATGCGCCTTCTTGTTCTCATCAGGGGAGATGCGGCACAATACCCTGCGTGGCCACTAAATATCAGGGCAACTGATGGGGGACCGTAGGGGTATGGCTCTTTCCATCACCATGAGCACGTGCGTGTACTGCACGCCCTTACGCATCAGTCTCAAGGGTTAATAATTTGCCGGTGCACATTATCACTAACGCAGTCCCCCTTGTTAAATAACGCAACAATAAAAATCGGGGGGGAGTTAAGTCGTGCCAGCAACCCATCAAGAGACTCTCATATTCCCCGCATTTGACTGACAAGTCCGCATTACTCACTTACTGAATAGTAATGATCGTATATGTTCATATATTCCAGTACAACATTGACCATGCTGCAGCAGTATAGAGGCGAGGCCGCTCCCTGTGGTTATGGGTCATAATATGACTGATACAAGGAATGCAGACGCGCACATAAGGAAGGCAATAGTGACACTAATGATCTATTGAGGCGGGCCGGATTCGAGATTGTATTAGTACTATAACGTAACATGTTCAAACATAAAAAGCGGAAAACAACAACATAATACATCGTTGTACGTGTGGTATGGGCATATGCGAGATGTCATGCCCCTCTCCTAGCTTCTCCCCGCACAATCCTCGCGGCCCAATCCTGCAATCCTGGCTATTCTCACCCACATGCCCCCTCCTCTCATGCTTCTCATCCCCAACAGAACAAAATCCAAAAAAGATCCTTCCTCTCATCTCCCGCACCTGCTACCCCACCCAATCATCAAAGAAACAAAGAATCCTGGCTTCTGCCCACATGCTTCCCTTCCTCTCCCTGCTTCTCTCTCCCCCCCTACACATCCTCCCGTCGGCTCTCACCTGCTTCTCAGATCTCCCGCACATGCTGACCTCCTCCCTCCTGCTTCTCCCTCACAATTGCTCCTCTCCCCCTCGCTCTCCTGCGTCATCTTCTTCTCACCCATCCTCCTCGGCTTCTCGCCCACAAACGAATGAGCTCACCCTCCTCATCCTGCTTCTCGCCCCCACATCTCCCATTCCTTCTCGCTGCTTCGTTCTCCCCTACAAACAATCCATCACCCTCACATCATCCTCGCTCTCCCCACATGCTCCTCATGCCCTCAACTCCTGGCATAATCACTCACAGCATGCTTCTCCCAGGCACAATGCTCCTCTCCCTGACTTCTTCTCGTCTCCCTCATCCTCAGTCCTGCTTCTCTTCTCTCCACAATCCTCCCCTCAGTCTCTCGCATAGCTTCGCCTCAGCACACAATGTCTCCCCCCATCTCCTGTCTTCTGGCCTCACAATGCTACCCCTCCTCTCCTCCTTCTCTCTGTCTCCCCACATGCTCCCCCTAGTCCTCTCCTAGATCTAATCTCCCCACATAGCTCCCCCTCCTCTCCTGGCTTCTTCCTCTCTCTGCTCCCCACACATCCTTCCCTAATCCTGAGCTTCTCCCCACGTCTTCCCCTCCTCTCAGTCCTGCTTCTCCCATCAAAGCTTCCCCTCCTCATCCTGGCTTCTCTCATTTCACATGCGCTCACCGTCCTCGTCCTCCTGACTAATCCCCCACATCTTCTCTGGCACATGAATTCCGGACTCCAAACTTACCCTCCCCCCCTGACGCCCTCCTCTCGTGGCTTTCTCGCCAAGCATGCCACCTCGCTCTCCAGCTTGCGCATCCAGCTTCACCCACCGATGCTCCCCTCCTCTCCTGCTTTCTCCGCCCACCCACAGCACGCTCCCCCCCCTCTCCTGCTTTTCTTCTTTGTCTTCCCCACATGCTCCCCTCCTCTCGCCTTCTTCTTCCTCCACACTGCCCCCCTCCTCCTCTCCATTCTTTCTCCCCGCCCTTTCTGGATCCCCTCCTTTCTTCTCTCTGCCTCTTCTCTGCACCCCTCGCACCTATCTTCTCCGCGCCCCGGATTCTTCTCCCCTCCTCTCACTCTCCCTCCCAGTCACTTCTATCTATCTTGCTACAATATCTCCATCCTCCTCCCGTCGCGCTTCCTTCTAACCTCTCCTCTCGAGCTTCTTCTCCCGCTCCCCTCTCTCCCATCCCTTCTCCATGCGCTCTACCTCTCCTTACCAGTAACATCTCCGATTCTTCCTTCTTCTCGTTCCCGGTCGTGGGCTTCTCTGACACTCTAAACCTCTTACCGGTCCTTCATGGCACAACAGACCCACCCCTTTCCCAGAAACACGCCCATCCATGCGTCCTGAGGTCTGAGACCTCCCATTCCTTCCTCAACCCTCCCTTACTTGACGTCTTGCCAGCTTCCTCCCCTCTCTCTACTTATGCTCCCTCTCCCGTACCGAGCCTGGATGTGTCCCACGCTTACATGGCATGGTCCTTTCTATCTCTACCAACAAACCCCTCTCTAGACAGTCAGCACACACTAGGAGATCCTCCAACTCTTTAACGCAATGAACTGCTTCTTCTCACATGCTCACTTTCCCCCTTCTCTTCCTTCTGCTTCTCTCCACATGCTCCCATCTCTCTCCTGCTATCTCTCTACCAATGCTCCCCTTCTTTCGTCCTGCTTCACTAACTCTATGATCCCCTCCTATCCCCTCCTTCTTGCTTCCCGTCAACCTCACCTTACCACCGCCCCATCCTCTTCCTTCTTCTTTCTCTTCTCTTCTACTCCCCCCCCTTCACCCCCCCGTCCACCTCCGTCCCTTCTCTTTTCCTCTCTGCTTCCGGCCGTCTCTCTCGCTTCTTCATCTCCCCCTATCTTCCCCGTCCTCTCTCCATCTCAACAGTCCTGCTTCTCTTCACACACATGCTCTCCCTCCTCGCTCCTGCTTCTTTCTTTCTCCCCACATGCCGTCCCTCCTCTCACTTCTGCTTCTCCACCCTACATATTTCTTGCTTCTGCTTTCTCCATCCTCTACCTTTCCGCCCCGCGCCCCCCCTTTTTCCTTTCTTTTGTCTTTTCCCCTCATCCCGCCCATCCCCCCATCCCCTCTCTTCCTACCCCCCCCCATCGCCCCCCACAGCTGTAGCGATACCCCCACAACTTCCACCCCCCCCCTCCTCGCCCCCTCTTCTCGTACCAAGGGGCTTGACTGGCGCTAGCAACTCCCCATTTTAAGTGGTTAGTGTTTTTAACAATGCTCACAAATAAAGGTTACTCCGTTTGTTACCGCTAATCAAACCGGCCAGCTCTGATACTCGTTGTCTTTCTGTTTCTTTGAGTTTCATGTCAGCTCTCTTAGCCCAGGTTTTGTACTGGCTTCTGGCAAAATGATGAGCGACAATAAAGTATTTTTGAGGGTTTTACACCTTTCCAGGAGTGCCAGCATGAGGCAGGGATGAAAAAAATAATGACTCCACATACTCATAAAACGGATTGCACATTGACGAGCAAATAACAGACAAAAGGTAGAATGCCCGAGGCAGAGGCAGGGATTAGCCACGTCGAGCAGGGGTGAGTCCAGCAGAGACAGAGAAGTATACCAGTAACATAGCCATGAGATATTGCCAGCGAGCAGAGTGCCACTAGACGACAGGGAAATATGCCAGCAGCATGTATAATTACACTAAGCCACGAGCAGAAGGAGTGTGCCAGAAAGACACGCAGGGATTGAAACTAGGGCTAATGAGTTTCAAGGGGGGCTTTGCGGAGAAAGTCTT
Source organism: Ascaphus truei (assembly GCA_036426205.1). NCBI lineage: Eukaryota > Metazoa > Chordata > Amphibia > Anura > Ascaphidae > Ascaphus > Ascaphus truei. The sequence goes on along the minus strand of WSYH01000916.1, from coordinate 39,116 downwards.
GTCAGAATGTGCTAGTCGGCGTCCAGAGTTGCTGGATACCCCCAAAATGTCCCCGGGAATCCGATATGCCAGGTCCGGAGAACAAAGGGCACCCCATGGGGACACCTTTTGGACTGCCAGACCTGGTGGAGCCTGCCCGGCGGGTGGCAATGGATTGGCGGGGGGAAGATGCTGCTGGTGGGGGCATTTCCCATTGGCTGATTCATATTTCCCGCTCGCCCGGCTTTTCGAGCCGACTCGGCACGCCTCCTCCTCTGACGTCAGCGGCCGGTCGAGCCCCTATTTCGATTGGCCGGTGGGAGAAATTCCCAGGCTCTGATTGGTCACCGTTCCGACTTCCATGCTAGAGATAGCTTAGCGGAGGGTATGTAAGGAGACGGCCGAGGCAGAGAACCAGACCATCCAGTGGCTTAAGTCGGTGAGGCAAAGGCGGGCATTTCAAAGTGGCCCTGTTGTGAATAGCAGAGCAACCGGCTTCATGTTTGGAGCCAGGAACGCCTGCCCGGCAGAGACTAAGTCAGGTGCGAAGTCCAAGCTCAGAGAATAGAACGTAGCGGTCGCGGCTAAGGTTTCTAGCCGAAAAGAGGACCAGGAAGCTCGGGACTAAGTCACGGTCAGGGTAAGCCTTCCGAAGCAGGCGCCCTGCACCTATTTGAGGCTAGTTTTCACCCCCAGATCCCCAGTAAGTGTGTATTTTACCTGTATCATTGTATTTCATTGTGTGTATGGGGGTTTACCCGAATAAACTACATTTTATTCCACTACCTTGTTTTGCCTAGTGAATTGATCCCAGAGGACATAAAGGTGTTAAAATTCTTGGTCTCCCGTGACAAGATGTTCTGGTAAGTGCGTCTGCAGGGGGCCACGGTCAACGTATGAGGTGTAAAGTATCAGCCACGGTGCTACTCCTATGCTTCGTTAAGGAGGTGGGTTTTAAGGTGGGTTTTAAAGGTGGATAGAGAGGGTGCTAGTCGGGTATTGAGGGGAAGGGCATTCCAGGGGTGTGGGGCAGTCAGTGAAAAAGGTTTCAGGCGGGAGAGAGCTTTAGATACAAAAGGGGTAGAGAGAAGACATCCTTGGGCAGAACGCAAGAGTCGGGATGGTGGATAGAGAGAAATTAGGGCTGAGATGTAAGGAGGGGCAGAAGAGTGTAAAGCTTTAAAAGTGAGGAGAAGAATGGAGTGTGAGATGCGGGATTTGATTGGAAGCCAGGAGAGGGATTTCAGCAGGGGACACGCTGAGACAGATTTAGGAAAGAGCAGAGTGATTCTGGCAGCAGCGTTTAGGATAGATTGTAGGGGAGACAGGTGAGAGGCAGGAAGGCCGGACACAGGAGGTTACAGTAATCAAGACGGGAGAGAATGAGGGCCTGAGTCAGAGTTTTAGCAGTCGAGCAACAGAGGAAAGGGCGTATCTTTGTGATATTGCGGAGGAAAAAAGCGACAGGTTTTAGCTACCTTTTGAATGTGAGGGGCGAATGTGAGAGAGGAGTCAAGTGTGACCCCAAGGCAGCGTGCTTGGGCTATTGGGTGTATGATAGTACTTCCAACAGTAATGTGGAAGGAGGTAGTAGGGCCAGGTTTGGGAGGAAGTATGAGGAGCTCTGTTTTAGCCATGTTAAGCTTAAGGCGGCGGAGGGCCATCAAGGATGATATAGCAGAGAGACATTCAGAAACTTTGGTCTGTACAGCAGGTGTAAGGTCAGGGGTTGAAAAGTAAATGTGTGTGTCATCAGCATAGAGGTGATATTAGAGGTCATAAAGGTGATATTAGAGGTCATAGAGGTGATATTAGAGGTCATAGAGGTGTTGGTACCTCCGGTCCTGCTTTACAGGCCGGACAAAAGTGTTCTGCGGGATGGACAAAATGTGCAAAATGACCTAATAACAGTGATGTTTAACCCTTTGACGGATGGCGTTACTGGTGACAGAACGGGAGAGGAGGAGTTATTCCCCCTTTCCTTCTGCCATCGGTTCAGATCGCGTCAGGACACCGGCTCTCCTAAGAAAACGAGCATGTCTTGGCGGACGCAGCAACCGGGGAGCCAGAACCCATAACGTAGTAGGGCACTCAAAGGGTTAATGGATTAACGGGTCAGTCCTTTTTAGGAGCAAAGTGACCTAATGGCAGTGACCTTTTTTAATGGGTTAAAGGGTCAGTCCCATCAACAAAAGAATGACCTTTTCACCCATTAAACACGTCGCTGTCATTAGGTCACTTTACACGAGTAACCGAAGCCTGTGCACTCGAGGCTTTATCCGCAACACCCCACCTCTAAAACAAAAGATCCGTTACCTGTGGGATCCCCCATAAATTCAGCGTTACTCCCATGCCTCGTTCCAGTCTGTAGGATTTCGGAGCAAAAAGACAAAGCCGCGCCTAGCAAAGTAGGATCACCCCAGTGAACGCAGCCCAGCTGCCGGACACAGCGGGACATACACGGTGGATTTGTATAGGGCAGAGACGGTGACGGGAAATTTCCCCCCACTCTGTTTAATAGGGCCTTGGATAAATCCACTCTGTGTTTAGTAAGAACTGTGCCTGTAAGTGGCACTTTATACTTTGTTTCATGTTCTAGGCTTAGTGCCAGATTGAGGAGGGGGGAGGGCCTTATATAGGGGATGTCCGTGCTTGGTACAGTACAGGGAACCCGCTCTGTTACATCCTTAATTGCCCGAGAAACCTGCAACGCATTCTGAGGGGGTTAAAAAGCCAACTCATTCTAGGAACAGAAAGTGAGAAAACCCGAAAAGTGCCTATAACGCCTACTGTGTCAGGGACGTGTTTAAAGGGCGGGAGTGTCAGTCTCAGGTATGTGCAAAGTGACCTAATGACAATGACATGTTTAATGGGTTAAAGGGTCAGTCCCGTGTAGGAGGAACGTGACCTAATGATGGTTACATGTTTAATGGGTTAAAGGGTCAGTCCCACGTGCCACTACTATTTTGCTTACAAACCTAAAATTCCTTTAAAAAAAAATAATATATATATATTTAGGGCTTAAATGTTGTATAAACAGGCTCATAACTGTCACGTGGCAGTGGGCACAGTACCACTCATTTTTCTTTCAACCACTGGTAGTCATGGTTATTTCCCAGTAGGGGAATTTTAAAGATAAACAGCGTTTAATCCTAATAGGGTATGGGAGATTTAAAGATAGACTGCTGCCATTTAGAGTGTGGGAACATGAGGGGGAAAGGGTTGGTAGAGAGCCGTGTAGGAATCCCACAGACGTCCTCAGATGTCGGCTACGGCTCGTTTCTCTGCGGGGTTTCTCACTCGGGACTGGGCTCGCATTTTCTGGCCTTCTTTCAAGTGATGGGACACGTCGTGCGCAACATTTCCCAGGCGGAGACGGTTTATGGGATTTTCCCATGGGCACCGAGCAGATTGGAGCTAAAAACATGGATTCAGTTCTGAGGATTCAGGAGTTATAGGGAGCGGTTATATGGGACAAGAGGAGGAGTTATAGGTGCGCTGATAAAAATACATACTGCTCGCCCTCTCTCCTGTGCTGATAATACTGTACTGCGCCGCTCCTCTCCTGAGCTGATATATACATATTTCTGCCCGCTCCCCTCATGCGCTGAGATAAAATTACTGGCCCGCTCCTTCCTTTGTGCTGATATATACTGTACTGCCCGCTCCTCTCCTGAGCTGTATTACTGTACTGCCCGCTCCATCCGTCCTGAGCTTGATTAACAGTACTGCGCCCCTTCCCTCCTCCTTGCGATAATAACATATTGCCGTATGCCCCCGCTCCCTCTCTCTCGGTCGCTGAGTAAATACGTACTGCTGCCCGCTCCTTCTCCTGCCTGATAAATACAGTACTGACGATCTCTGCCGTCCTCTCCTGGCTGATAATACGGGTACTGCCCGCTCCTCTCCTTGCTCGATAAATACAGTTACTAGCCGCTCTCCCTCTCCTTGCATGATAAATACAGTACGTTCCCTGCTCGCTCCCTGGATGCTGATACATACATACTGTCCGCCTTCGCTCATACTGCGCTGATATACGTACTGTACTGCCCGCTTCCTCTCTTCTGCTCTGATAAATACAGTACTGCCCCCACTCTCGTCTCACGCGCTGATATATACTGGTACTGCCCGCGTCTACTCCTGCGCTTGATACATACAATACTACTGCCCCCGCTCCTCTCCTGCTGCTGATATTCTCGTACTGCCCGCTCCTCTCCTTGCGCTGTTTTTGGGGATATATACTGTACTGCCCGCTGCCTTCCTCCTTCGCGCTGGGTAAATACAAGTACTCTACTGCTCTCCTCCGCATGATACAACCGTCTGCCCGCCCTCCTCCTCCTGCACTGATAAATATACTTAGTTCGCCCGCTCCTCTTCATGCAACTGATAATACAGTACTGCCCGCTCCTTTTCTCTGTGCTGATAAATATAGTACTGCCCGCTCCTTCCTCTGTGCCTGATAATACAGTACTTCCGCCTCTCCCTGCACTGATAAATACAGTATGCCCCGCTCCTCTCCTGCACTGATAATCAACCGTATGCCGCTCCGCTCCTCTCCTGCGCTGATACATACTGTATACTGCCCGCCATCCTCTCCCTGCACTGCAAATACAGATCTGCCCGCTCTTCTTCCTGCTGGCTGATAATATAGTACCCTGCCCGCTCCTCTCCTGGTGCTGATAATCAGTATCTGACCGCCCTCTCCTGCTCTGTATAAATACAGTATCGACCCCTCCTCTCGCTGCCCTTGATACATAACTTACTGCCATTTGGACTGCCCGCTCCTCTCCTGCGCTGATAAATACAGTACTGGGCCCGCTCGCCCTCTCTGCGTCTACTCTCCTATTCGCCTTCTCCTATAATGAGTTACTGCCCGCTAACTGTCTACTCCTGCTGATAAATACATTACTGCCCGCCCTCTGATAATACAGACACCGCTCCTTCTCGCTGATAAACAGTACTGCCCGCCCCCTCCTCCTGTGCTTATAAATACAGTACTTGCCGCCCTCCCCTCCTCTGTCTGATAAAATACATTACTTTTACTGCCCCCCCGCCGCCTTCCTCTCCTGTGTGTATAAATACAGTGACTGCCCGCGCTCTCCTCTCGTGTCTGTTACATTACAATACTGTCCGCTTCCTCTCCTTCGCTGATCTATATACTAACTGCCTGCCCGCTCCTCTAGCCTGCGATATTATATCACTGTACTGCTGCCGCTCCTCTCTGTGCGCGTGACTAATACGTTACTGCCCTCCTCTCCTGCCGCTGATATCTACTGTAGTACGTACTGCCCGCTTCCTCTCCGCGCTGATACAATATGCCCGCTACTACTGCCTTCGCGCGTCCGCTGATATATACTGTGCCCGATCTCTTCACCTGAATATACTGTACTGCCCGCTCCTCTCCTTCGCTGATATAATATCCTGTACGTGCCCGCTCCTCCCCTGCGCTGTACATACAGTACTGCCCGATCTCTACTGCTGATTACAACTGTACAGTTCATGCCCCCAGCTCCTCTCTCTGCACTTAAGATAGGTACTGCCACCGCGTCCTATTCCTCTGCTGATACTAAATAGTAGTCCTGCCCCTCTCTCTCCCTCGCTGATAATCATATTACTCGCTGCCCTCACTCCCTCTCCCTGCACTGTTAAATACCAGTACCTGCCCCGCTCCTCTCTGCTGCCTGATAAATTAGACCAGTCTCCCCGCTGTCCTCTGCCACTGTGCTGAACATACGTACTGATCTGCGCCCCGCTCCTCTCCTGTGCTGACTCATTATCCCCTGCTTAACTACAATCTGTCCAGTGTTCTCTCTCTCCTGTATTCGCCTCGACTTGCGCTAATCACTACTGCCCTAACTGCCGCGTCTCTCACTCCGCTGATAAATGCCATCCCGCGTATACGTTTACTGCCCGCTCCTCTCCTGCGCTGATAAATACAGTACTGCCCGCTCTCCGTCTCCTGCCCTGTATAAATACAGTACTGCCCGCTCCTCTCCTTGCGCTCTGATACATACAGTACTGCTAGCCCGCGTCCCCCCTCCTGTGCTATAATACCAGCTACTGCAGCCCGCCTTCTCCTGTGCGTATAAAACAGTACTGCACCCGCTCCTCTCCTGAGCTGATATAAATACAGTACTCGGCCGCTGCCTCTCTCTTCCTGCGCTGATATATACATGTACTGCCCGCCTCTCCTCTCATGCGCTGATAAATACAGCACGCCCGCGCTCCTCCTGCGCCATGTAATACAGTACTGCCGCGCTCTCTCCTGGCGCTGTAAATACCAGTAACTGCGCTCGCATCCTGCTCCTTTGCTATAATACAGTCATGCCCGCTCTCCTCTCCTTGCTGATAATACGGTCGATGCCCCTCCTTCTCCTGCCCCGACTAGGCACCCACTAGGACTGATGCATGTATTTGCTACGGCAACTGCGCGACGTCACGATTTCGCCTGACCAGACACTACTAGCGCAGCCTTTGCCTTATAGTGCCTACTGCAAAGGTGTCCTACTTCCACATGTTGCATCCATATACTATGATCTATCTTATATCTATATATATATATTATAAAAAATCACCAACGCGCCCTTTGATGTATATTTGTGTGTCCTCTCCACTCGGTCTTATCCACAACTTTTCGAACTTAATTAATCCCTTTTTAAACTGACCTATAAGTTAGCACCTGTGCCGATATACCTCCGCCTCGGCCCGCCCTCGGCCCCTGGATTTGTCCTTTTTCTGTTTAGCAAACACTGTTCCCATTAAAGCCGAAAAGATGAGAGTTGACAGCCGGAAAATAAACCATTGTTGTGTATTAAGAGGGTCAGACCCTAGTTGACATTAGGTGTTGGTTCCAATCGCTTTAGCTGTTGTTCTAAGGTATTTCGTTAGCAATCTTATCGAGGCCGCCATTATTTAACATGCCCGCATAAATCTTTACCAGGTAATTTATTTACTCCGAATTTAAACGAAAACGGGTGATTTAATTGCTGAGCTCTGCGGATAGGTGTCAGTCCTTCTAGGACACTGAATACTATGCTAGGAGTTGACATGTTTAAAGGGCACGTCTGGGTGATTGAGCCTTTTTCCACCAAATCTGACCATTTATTTTTTAAAAATCTTAATTAAAGTCAGTTTTCAAAACAACAATAAAACTGAGACTTGGGTTTGGGGTTTTGTTCCCGTCGACCTGCCCGTTGTCTGATTATCACCAATGTGCTGAGCACAGATTTGCGCAGGCAAACCTCCCCCCCCCAATCTCATCTGTTTTTTTAGCCTCAAAAACGGACAAGGTGGGCTAGAGGATGGTAAAGACCTTGATTTACAAGCGCCTTCCCTCGCCCCCCTCCCCACCCCCCCTCCTATTCCCCAGAGGCCCCCCTGCCAAAATGTAAACTCAATTTCCAATTAAATGAAAATAGCTAATCTGTCTGTTAGGGCGGTATTGTGTCAAGAATACAATGAACACTGGGAAAGGTTGGCAAAAGTGTTAGCCCATAACAGTAATTTATGTATATGCATTATTTCCTCCAAAGCCAGCAACTAAAAAAACATGTTTTCGGCCTATAAGACATATTGTCTATTTTCCTATGATAAGGCCCCTTCCACGGGCCGGGCCTCCCGACGAGAAGCGTCGGGTTGTTAAGAATGTAGTTGCAGATTGTCTTCCTCGGCTGGCGCCCGTCGTAATTAAACACAGGTCAACCATCAAGCGGGACCTGGACAACTATGTTAGTCACTAGCATTGATACACTGAATGGCATGCACCTTCAATGCAGGCTGGGGGGGGCCACGCGCGTGCTGGATTATTCGTATGTTAAATCGGCAGGGGTTCTGTGTGGGCGTTCTGTATTTACTGGTTAGAGGTTGCGACCACTTCTGAACTGTTCACTGACAGTCACTGTCCTGGCTCCTATTGTTGTCTATGATAAAAAGCAGTGGTACTCGTTGCGTTGCCAATAGAAAGTAGCGGTACCACCCTGGGTGGTGTAAATAAAATCAAGTACGTTTCTGCACCTGGTGGTAATAATAGTACGGTACTCCTGGTGGTAAGTAAAAAAAGAGACCCTGGGGAAATAAAGTAGCGGTACTTCCTGGGTGGGTAAATAGAAGTAGCGGTACTTACTCCTGTTATGGGTAAATAGAAAGTAGCGTTCTCCGGGTTGTGGTAAACTAGAAAGTAGCTCGGTACTCCTCACCCGGTGGAAATAAATAAAGCGGTACCCTCCTTAAAAGTGTCGCTGGGGTAACATAAAAAGTAGCGGTACTCCCCTCGTTGGTAAATAGATAGTAGCGACTCCCTGGTGGGTAAATAGATAGTAGGTTCTCAGGTACTCTGCTCCTGGGTGGGTAATAGAAAAGTAGCGTTGTCCTCTCCGTGTAAATGAGCGGTACCGGGTGGGCAATAGAAAAGTAGCGGTACTCCCTGGTGGGTACAATGAAGTAGCAGTAGCTCTCTCCTGGGTGGGTTAAATAAAAGTAGCAGTACTTCCTGGGGGGTAAATAGAGCTATAACCGTTGAATAACTGCGGTACTCCTCGGTGGGTAAATTAGATAGTGCGGTACCTGGGTGTGTAAATAGAAAGTAGATACTCCGGTGGTGGGTACATTAGAAGAGCGGTACTCCGGAGAAACGTAGAGGGGTATCCATAGAAATACGACTGTACTCTGGTGAAATATAAAGGTAGCGGTACTCCTGGTGGGTTAAATAGAAAGTAGCGGTGCTCTGTGTCTTCACCGGCTTATCTGCCGGAAAGGGGTTAGTACGAAAAGCCGGAGGGGTGGTACGATGGAAGTTGAATCTGTTTGGGTTGGTTTAAGTATGCAATAATCCCACCTCCTTTCAGCCCAAGCACCTCCGTGAGAGTATGTGTTTTCATAGGTGCGTTGCTGTGTGTTATCCAGCTTGCTGTGTCCCTGTCACAGGCAGATGAGGGAGATGCCAAGGAGTGGACGGAATTTCTCTCTTCTCTCTCGATGGCAGAAGAGATGTGCCTTTCCCTCTCTTTCCGCAGTCACAGAAAACCCTACCCCCTGAAAACTCGGCTTCTCGACCTCTCAGAGAGACAAGAGACAACCCTGGATGTAACCAAGTGGACTGAAGTAGTGTTGGATAAAGGAACTAATAATTCGGAGATCAGAACACTGCTGATATCACAGTTTGGGAGATCTGATGTCTTCAAATGATGGTGTGGGCATCTGGATATTGAAAGTCGGGTCATCTGGATTATCTAGAGAAGTGGTGGGCCATCTGGATAGTGAATAGTCCTGGTTCCATTGGAAATACGTAGAAGGGTGCGGATCTGGTAGTTGAGCAGGGTCGTGGGCATCTGGATATCTATTTGTAAGTGGTGGGCATTGGTAAATCGCCCAAACTGTTTACCATCTGGATATGCCTAGAGTGATGACCTCTTGTTACCTAGAATGTGTGGGCATCGATACTGTGGAGTGTGGGAAACTCCTTCTAGATAACAGTATCGCATGGATACTTGTACCACGATGCCGTTTAACAAGAGAGCGGGTCGCCCGCCGTATCCCCCTGGAGAAAGCAAATGGTGGGCAGGGTACCAAAATCGGTAACGGTCCCCCAGAGTCCACAGTCCGAGGTCAGCAGGTGGCGGCTTTCCCAGTAGAACCCCAGAGTTCTATCTGGTTAGCTGATGGTGAAAGTGTCCCTTAGAACAAAATTTGGGTACCAGCCAGGTCACCTGGGCTGGGTTCGCTCTCTCAGGTCATTGAGGTGCGGTTTGGACTCATATGGGGGCATCCGCCGGTAAAGGTGTATCCCCCATTCCTTGTTGCGCCGTTGTTCCGGTAAGGATTCTCGTGATATCGCCTCCTCGGCCTCAGAACCTCTCCTCAGCTCTCGTACCTGAGCACGTCTCTCCCTGTCCGTCTCCTGGAGTGAGCTCGTAGTAAGCCTGCTCTCCCTCCCTGCAATGCCGCACCATGGTCCTGACCCGTCGCGAACGGAGGAAATTTACTTACTGGGGTTCTGGAAAGCCATGGCCAGCGAGGACCTATCACGAACAGTGAGCTGCGTAGCAGCGGTTTGAGAGAAGTCTGCTAAATAACGTTCATGAATTGCTCCATATAACCGTTCTTATAACTCCTCCTATTGCTGCCCATATAACCTGCTCCCATAATAACCGGCCCCATATAACTCCTATGCTCCCTATAACTCCTCCTATAGCTCCCTCTAACCCTCCAATGTTCCATAAACCCCTCTCTATATACTCCTCCTATTCTCCATTTACCAACTTAAACCGCTTCCCTAAAGCTCCTATGCTACTATAACCATTCCTTAATTGCCTCTCCTAGTGCCCACCATATCTTAACCGATGCTCCCTATACCTTCTCTATTGCCTCACTATAACCCTCCCAATAACTCATCCTATTGCCCATATAACTGCCTCCTATAACGTCCTCCTATGCTCCATATAACTCCCTCCAATAACTCATCCTATGCCCATATAAACTGCCTCCTAAACTCCTCCTATTGCCCATATAACCCCTCCATAACTCATCTATTGCCCCATATAACTGTCTCCCTATAACTCCTCCTATTGCTCCATAGATGCTTCTCACATAACTCCTCCGATTGTCTTGTAGACTGTGGCTGATCTGGTTTTTTGTCCTATGTCAACTTGTGGAATACTGTAGATACCGATAATCAGATCCGTTAGCTGGCCTCGCAACTCTCTTCTTGGTGCTGACAAGATGTACGCGGTTTGTCAATTATATTATGCGATTATTAAAACAACAACTACAACTGATTACACACTAGTTTCTGTTCGTAGTGATTTTTATAGAATTCTATTGCGGGCAGCAAGTGTGTAAGGACCGGATCCTATCGTAGTCTTGGGGGCAGTTAAGTGTATAAGAGGGTATCCTATAGAAGTCTATGATTTTGGCCAGCTGGTGGTGTATAAGAGGGGTGATCTATGTAAGTCTATGAGGGCAGATAAAATGTATTAAGATAATCCGGTTCCAAGCAGGTGTTCTAATCAAAATATTGTAGTGCGGCGGGTAATTAAGGTAACATCCTCAATCACTGCCGGTCTCGCTCAATATTATTCAGCCGTTATCCCAAACCGCCTGTAACATCCCGTGTTGGCTGAATCCCCGGCCTCATGTTCATATTGACAGCTCAAGAGACTAGGAGAAAAGGGATGAATAAGAGTAGAGCGAGAGCAGGTTAACTAGATGGGAGTAGAACGGCGGAGAGTTGGGAAACTGGCAAAAGGAATGGAGGGAACAGTAAGAGAGAAGAAACCAGACAGTAGGGTCTAATGAGAGGAGAGGGGAGCAGAATAAGAGATGGACGAGAACGATAAGACGCTGCAGTGTCACCCTCACACCCACGCATGCTCCTGCATTGATCTCATGATCAGAGGCTCGCCCTGAGGTTCTGTCTATATATAACCCATTCTCAACACCGAGGGACACGTGATATCATTACCCTTAGATGAAAAACAAATAATAGCATGCCAATCTGGAGAATAAATCCGAGGTAATACAGATAGCAGTATAATAACAGGCAGAGACAGACGATAATAACATGCAGACAGTTATAATAACAGCAGAGCTGATAATAACAGCAGCAGAAATCAATGCAGAGAGTATATATAAACATGCAGAGCAGTATAATAACATGCGAGCTGTATATAACATGCAGGAGGGGCTGTATATAACGATGTATATAGCAGCTTAATATCAGATCTGTTATAATAACATGCAAGAGCTGTATAATAACATGCAGAGCAGTATTTTAAACCATAAGAGCTGATATAATACATCAGCTATATCAGCGTTAATCCAGCAGTAGTTTAACATGTAGATATAATACATTCATGGAGATATAATACCACTGTAAAATATAATCTCCCACGAGAGATATAACATGGAGAGATATGATAGCATGAATAGATATTTAATAACACGCAGAGTGATATAGTAACATGAAGAGATATAATTACATGCAGATACAACATGCAGACAGATATTATAACATGCACAGCGATATAATAGCATGCAGAGCAATATAATAACATGCATAGATGTATAATAACATTGAGATTGATATAATAACATATAGAGAGATATAATAACATGCAGACATATAATAATAGGCAGAGCTATATAATAACATGCAGAGCAATATAATAACATGTAGTGAGATATAATAGCATGCAGAAATAATAATAGGTAGAGAGATATATTAAAGGCAGAGCTGTATAATAACATGCAGAGCTGTATAATAACATGCAGAGCTGTTATAATACATCGAGCTGTCATGCGAGCGATAATCATGCAGAGCTGTAAATAACATGCAGAGCTGTATATAAACATGCAGAGCAGTTATAATAACATGCAGAGATATAATAACATGCAGTAGCTATAAAGACAGACGATATATAATAACAGCAGAGCTGTATAATAACATGCAGAGCAGATAATAACATGCCAGAGAATAATAACATGCAGAGCTATATAATAACATGCAGAGCTGTATAATAAATGTCGAGCCATATAATAACATGCAGAGATTATATAACATGCAGAATATATCATAACATACAGAGCATAATCAACATGCAGAGATATATCATAACATGCAGAGCTAGATACTAAAACATCAGAGCTATTATAATAACATGCAGAGCTGTATACTACACATGCCAGAGCATATAATACAATGGCAGAGACTAGTATAATAAACATGCAGAGATATATCATAACATTGCAGAGCTTATGTATAAATGCAGAGACATATCATAACATGCAGAGCTATATAATAACATGCAGAGATATATAATAATACATGCAGAGCGTAATAACGCGAGAGCTGTATAATAACATGCAGAGATCATAATATAATAACAAATGCAGAGATATATCATAACATGCAGAGCATATAATAACATGCAGAGATATATAATAACATGCAAGAGCTTATTAAATGCAGAGCAATATAATAACATGCAGAGATATATAATAACATGTAGAGATATATAATAACATGCAGTAGATATAATAACATCAGAGATATATAATAACATGCCAGAGCCTATATAATACATGCAGAGCTGTATTAATAACACATGCACGAGTATTATATCATAACATGACAGAGCTATATAATAACACTTGCAGTAGAGTTATCATACATGCAGAGCTATATTATAATCTAGCGAGCTATATAATAACATGCAGGCTGTTAAAAATGCGTAGCCATATAATAACATGCAGAGATATATAATAACATGCAGAGAGATATAATAAAGCAGCAGAATTAATAACACACAGGAGATAAATAACATGCTGAGAATATCATAACATGCGAGTGAATATAATAACATGCAGAGCTGTATAATAACCATGCATCGATATAAAACATGCGAGCTTTTACATTGACAGCGCTGTATGGGTATATATAACATGCAAGCGGATATATAACGATGCAAGGCTTATAGTCAGCGGTATATAGAACATGCAGAGTCTGTATAATAACATTGCAGAGCTTATTAAAGTCAGAGCTTATTAATAACATGCAGCGAGTAAACTTCGCTGTTAATAAACATGCAAGATGTAAATCTCACCGTATAAAACATGCAGAGAGAATATATGCAAGATTTATAACATCAGAGATATATCCAACATGCAGAGCATATAATAACGGCAATTAGCAGCGAGCGATATTGTGGTGTTGGTTTATCATAACTACAAGAGCTATATAAACATGCAGGCTTAATAATAAGCAGGATCAACTGCAGAGCCATATAATACATGTCAGAGATATATAATCACATGCAGAGATATATCATAACATTGCAGAGCAATATAATAACATGCAGAATAATCATAAACATGCAGAGCATATAATAACAGTGCAGAATATATATAACATGCAAGCTGTATAATAACATGCAAGCTGTATATAATGCAAAGCATAGTAATAACATGCAGAGATATATCATAACATGAGAGCACTATTAGACATGAGGAGATAGATTTAAACATGTGCAGAGGCGTGATGATACAGAATAATATTACATGGCAGAGCATTATACATAAACATGCAAGAGAGATATAATAACTGCAGAGATATATAATAACAGCGAGATATACTGCGGGTAAATGACTCAGAGATATAAACATGCCAGACGTGTATAATAACATGCAGAGATATGATACATAACATGCAGAGCTAATAATAATACATGCCAGAGATATATCTAACATGTCAGAGCATATCTAATACATGCAGAGATATAAATAACAATGCAGAGCTGTATTAATAACATGCAGAGGGCTGCTATAATGGACCATGCAGAGTAATAATAACATGCAAGAGATATATCATAAAACATGCAGAGCTATATAATAAACATGCAAGAGATAATAATACATGCAGAGCTGTAGTAAATAACATGCAGAGATATATAAACCACAGCAGATATATATAAGACTGCAGGAGAGATATACATAAACATGCAGAGATATATAAAACCTCAGAGCTGATATAATAACATGCAGAGTGTATAATTAACAGTTCCGAGATAGATCATAACAGGCAGGCTATATAATACAAGGCAGAGTTATATCATAAACATGCAAGAGCTTATATAACTGCACTATATAAGTACATACTATAATAACACATGCAGAGCCATAAATGACAGAGCAATAATTAACAGTGCAGAACATATAGATAACATGCAAAGATGAAATAAAGAGTATAATAAACACACAGAATATAATTACACTGCAGAGATATTATCATAACATGCAAGTGATATAATACAGCAGAGCTGTTAAATAAAATGCACGCGATAATATAACAGCAGAGCTGTTATATAATTACAGCGGTACGAACTATGAGAGAGCTATATAATAACATGCACGAGCTTTATCTAACATGCAGAGCTATGTAACCAGCAGAGCTTATAATAACATCGGGGCAGAGCATATAATAACTTGCAGAGCTGTATATAACATTCAGAGCTGTAATAACATTGCAGCTGATAATAACAGTCAGCAGAGAATAATAACATGCCAGAGCTGTATAATAACATGGCAGGAGTCTATATATAACACGGCAAGCGTATTATATAACTGCAGAGCTATATAATAACATGCAGCATTAATAGCAAAACGCTAGATGAATAACAGCAGAGCTAATAATAACAGGCATAGCTGTATAAATAACATTGGCAGAGCCTGTATAATACATGCAGAGCTATATAATAACAGGCAGAGCTGTTGAATAACATGCAGACGCTGTATAAAACATGCAATATATAATAACCACGCAGAGCTATATAATAACTTGCAGGAGCTGTTATAACAAACATGCCAGAGCTGTATAATAACATGCAGAGCTGATATCAATAACATGCAGAGAGATAAGAACATGCAGAGCTGTATAATAACATGCAGAGCTCTATTAAGTAACAGGCAGAGCTGTAATAATACACCATGCAGAGCTAATAATAATCAGGGCAGAGTGTCTATACATCAAGCTATAATACGCAGAGCGTATAATATAACAAGGCAGAGCTGTATATCAAAAAAAAGAGCATAAAGAACAGCAGAGCTGTTATAATAACATCACGACTGTATAATAACGCAGAGCTTATGAATAACATGCAGAGCGGTATAAAACATGCCGACGTATAATAACCGCAGACGATATATAAAACATCGCAGCGCTTGTATAATAACATGCAGATGTATAAATACACATGCAGATGTATATATAACATGCAGCAAACTGTAGCTATATAATAACATGCGAGATATATAATAACATGCTAAGCGAATATAAAACATTGCAGAGTATATAATAACATGCAGAGACATGAAGCAAATACACATGCAGAGATATATAATAAGCGAAAATAATAACATGCAGAGCTGTAATAATAACTTGCGAGCTGTATAATAACTTGCAGAGCTGTTATAATAACATGACAGAGCTGTATAATAACTTGCAGAGCTGTATAATAACATGAACAGATACATGCGAGCTGTATATACATTGCAGAGCTGTATATAACACTAAGCCTATAATAAAGCTGTATCAATAACATGCGAGCTGTATATAAGTCAACTTGCAGAGCTGTATATACATCAAGCGTATGCGACTGCGAGCTGTATATAACTGCAGCTATATAAATGCAGAGCTATAACTAACATGCAGACGAATTATAATAACATGCAGAATATAATAACGGGAGCCCTGTATAATAACATGCAGGAGAGATATATAATAACATGCATGAGCTGTATAAATAACATGCAGATCTGTATAATAACAGCAGACGCGTATAATAACATTGCAGAGCTGTATAATAACATGCAAGAGATTATAATACTTGCATGAGTATATAATAACTTGCAGAGCTATAGTAACGGGCAGAGCAGGTTTAAACGCCTTCATTTCTGGACTCATAACAGCATTATTAAATATGTCAATGCTCTGGAATTTATTTTTTATAAGTGCAGCGGTGAATAAAACCTCTTACATGAGACTCAGATTTCTATCCCATGGGATACTGGGTGGGAACCAGTGAAACTCGGCTGAACTTTCCCTCGCTGTGTCCCAGGAGAGATATCCCCTCCCTTCTGGCTGCAGGAATATTACACTTTCTACTTTCATTCGTGCATCCCCCCTTACACACACCAGCTGCCTTATAGATTTCTATAGGAGTCCCCCTTACACACACAAGGTGTCCCTATAGACATATGAACCTCCTTACACACCCAGCGCCCTATAGACTCCTATAGGACCTCCCCTTACACACATGAGCTGCCCCTATACACTTTAGGTTGCCAACTCTTGTTACATCAGCTCTCCCCAGACCATTGTAGAGATCACCCTCTTACCCCTACTACTGCAAACCACTTGAGGTATCTTGTTTTTAGCTCCCCCGTTCCACGCTCAGGTACTATCCCTAATTTGTGGTGTTTTTGACACAGACTTCGGGTTGCTTGATGCCTATAGTGCAAAGGAGGAGTAATTATAGGAAATGGGTAACATTTTCCCCCTCAGAATAAGAGGTACTGTATATTTAGGGCACATAAGAAGTAGTCGGTTACCCTAGCGGTGTGTAAATATAAAGTAGCGATACTCTGGGTGTGTAAATGAAAAGTAGTGGTGCTCTGTGCCTGAGTGTGACCTGTTACAGTGACGCGGTGTTTATCTCGCTGCGCTTCCAGTGGGCGGATGTCCGATTTGTTGGGACGGGAAGGGCGAATGTTGGGATTCTCAGTAGGGAATTCTTTCCTGGCTTCTGTGGACCCTTTAATCTGCAGGATGTGGTGGTTATTTTCAGAATAAACATTCAGGTCTGTGTATTTACTGTCTCATATACCCGTTCCCTATAGCGTCTATTGCTCCATATATCCCCTCCCTATAACTCCTCCTATTATTCTGTATAACCCCCCCCCCTATAACTCCTCCTATTGCTCCATATATCCCCTCCCTATAACTCCTCCTATTATTCTGTATAACCCCCCCCCTATAACTCCTCCTATTGCTCCATATAACCCCTCCCTAAAAAATAACTCCTCCTATTGCTCCATATAACCCCTCCCTATAACTCCTCCTATTGATCCATATAATCCCTCCCTATAACTCCTCCTATTGCTCCATATAACCCCTCCCTATAACTCCTCCTATTGATCCATATAATCCCTCCCTATAACTCCTCCTATTGATCCATATAACCCCTCCCTATAACTCCTCCTATTACTCCATATAACCACTCCCTTAAATCCTCCTATTGCTCCATATATCCCCTCCCTATAACTCCTATTGCTCCATATAACCGCTCCCTATAACTCCTCCTATGCTCCATATAATTTATTTATCAAATGTTTTACCAGGAAGTAATACATTGTTTTCAAGTATGTCCTGGGCATAGAGTTATGATGACAAATAATACATGGTTACAATACATGGTTACATTAAGTGAACAGGGTATACATTATATACAAGACCTTGCATGCACAGTTAATATAATATATATTATAGGCGTATTTAAACGTTACAGACCAGATTAAAATGTGTGAGACAGCCTTAGATTTGAACGAACTTAGACTGGTGGTGGATGTGAGAGTCTGTGATAGGTTGTTCCAGTTTGGGGTGCACGGTAAGAGAAGGAGGAACGGCCGGATACTTTGCTGAACCTTGGGACCATGAACAGTCTTTTGGAGTCTGATCTCAGATGATATAACCCAGGCCTGCACAACATACGGCCCGCCCGGCCTCTCTGTGCGGCCCGCAATGAGATTTAAAAAAAATAAATGGCGGCGATTGGCAGGTCCGGGTGGGATGTGAGGTGCAGGGGAGGTGAGGTGCAGGGGGAAGGGTGATGTGAGTGAGGAAGGGTGATGTGAGGTGCAGGAGGGTGATTGAGGCAGAGGGTGATGTGAGTGGTTGGTGAGGGGGATGCAGGCGGTATTGGGGGGGGGGGGGGGGAGTGAGGTGAAGGGGCGCGGGTGATGGAGGTGAGAAGGGGGGGCGGGTGTGAGGGGAGGGGAAGGGTGGGGACGTGAGGTGGAGGGGTTGGGGTGAGGAGGGGGGGGTGGAGGTGAGGTGCAAGGGGGAGGGGTGGGGGATTGGAGGTTGCAGGGGGGGGTGATGTGAGGTGCAGGGGGGGGGGGTGTGATTGGAGGTGCAGGGGGGGTGATTGGAGGGTGCTGGGGACGGGGGGGTGATTGGAGGTGCAGGGGGGGTGATTGGGAGGTGCAGGGGGTGTTGATTGGGGTGCAGGGGGGGGGTGATGGAGGTCAGGGGGGGTGATTGAGGTGCAGAGGGGGGATTGAGGTGCGGGGGGGATTGAGGTGCAGGGGGGGGGTGATTGGAGGTGTGCAGGGGGGTTTGATTGCAAGGTGCAGGGGGGGTGAGTGGAGGGCAGGGGGGGGGTATTGGAGGTGCGGGGGGGTCATTGGAGGTGCAGGGGGGGTCACTGGAGGTGCAGGGGGGGTCAATGGAGGTGTAGGGGGGGTCATTGGAGGTGCAGGGGGGGGGAATTGGAGGTGGGCGGGGGGGGGGGGGCGGGGAGTGTGGAGGTGAGGGGAGGGTGATGGAGTGAGGGGGGTGATTGGAGTGAGGGGGGGGTGTGGAGTGCGGGGGGGGGTGATGGAGGTGCGGGGGGGGGTGATTGGAGGTGCAGGGGGGGGTGATTGGAGGTGCAGGGGGGGGTGATTTGAGGTGCAGAGGGGGGGTGATTGGAGGTGCAGGGGGGGGGGGGGATTGGAGGTGCAGGGGGGGTGATTGGAGGTGCGGGGGGGTCATTGGAGGTGCATGGGGGTCATTGGAGGTGCGGGGGGGACATTGGAGGTGCGGGGGGCGGTTTGGAGGTGCAGGGGGGGTCTTGGAGGTGAAGGGGGGTCATGGAGGTGCAGGGGGGGTTGGGGTGCAGGTGGAGTGGGTCATTGGAGGTGCAGGGGGGGGTCATTGGAGGTGCAGGGGGGTCATTGGAGGTGCAGGGGGGGGGGGTCAATGGAGGTGCAGGGGGGGGTATTGGAGGTGCAGGGGGGGGTCATTGGAGGTGCCAGGGGGGTCATTGGAGGTGCAGGGGGGTTCATTGGAGTGCCAGGGGGGTCATTGGAGGTGCAGGGAGGGTGATTTGGGGGGTTGTAGGGGAGGAGGTGAGTGAGGTGCAGGGGGGGAGAATGATGGGAGGTGCAGGGGGGGAGAAGGAGTTAAGGTTGCAGGAGGGGGTGGGATGTGTGTGGTGTGAGGGGGGTTTGTGTGTTTGTGGAGAAGGAGTATATGTGTGTGGGGGAGGGGGAGAGATGGGAGTATGAGAGAGATAGATGGGTAGATGGGCTATCGAAAGGTTGATAGTGAGGGGTTCTGGGGGAGATATGAGGATGATGATGAGAGGTGCTGGAGGAGAGATGATGATGATGATGATTTTACCTGTGCGGCCCAAATTTTTTTTCTTGGAGCATTTCGGCCCTTCTCGCGTTACGAGTTGTGCAGGCCTGATATAACCCCTCCCTATAACTCCTCCTATTGCGTAAAATAACCCCGCCTTATAACTCACCCTATTGCTCCATATAACCCCTCCCTATAACTCCTCCTATTGCCCCATATAACCCTCCCTATAACAGGCACTATGCTCCTATAATTCCTCTGTTCTTATTGTTTTGTGAAAACTGCAGGATAGGAGAAAAAGAATAAAGTAAGAAGTGTATGTAAACGCAAATAGAACATCATGCCTGAAAAAGGGGGCGGAGTCGCCGGGCACGAAAACCTAGTTTCCCACGGGGCGAGAAGGCGGTAGGACGACCGTGTCGAGACGAGTGTACGGGGCCCGTCAACGATAAGAACGATAAGGAGAGAGCCCCGCGGATGCTCCCATGAGCGCGATAAAAACGGTCAATATGGACCTATACTCCATATAACCCTACCTATAACCCTTCCTATACTCAGTATAACCGGCTCCTATTACTCCTCCTCTTTTGTCCCATCTAACGCTCCCTATAACTCCTTCCTATGTCCTATATAAACGCCTAGCTCTGCATGTTATTATACTGCTCTGCATGTTATTATACTGCTCTGCATGTTATTATACTGCTCTGCATGTTATTATACAGCTCTGCATGTTATTATACAGATCTGCATGCTATTATTTTTTTTCTCTAAGGGTTAATGATCTCCGTGTCCCTCTGTGTTGAGATGGGTTTATATCAGACAGAAACCTCAGGGCAGCTCTGATCATGAGATCAATGCAGGAGCATGCTGTGGGTGAACTGCAGCGTCTTATCTTTCTGTCCCTCTTTATCTTGCTCCCCTCTCCCTCTCATCTATCCCTACTGTCTTTTCTTCTCTCTTTTCTCACTTTCCCTCCCTTCCTCTTTCTATTTCCCACTCTCTCCTCTTTCTCTCCCTCTATTAACCTGCCTCTCTCTCACTCTCTATTCCCCTTTCTCTCTTCTCTGAGCTGTCATATATGAACATGAGGCCAGGGGATTCAGCCAACACGGGATGTTACAGAGCGGTTTGGGATAACGGCTGAATAATATTGAGGCTGAGCGCAGTGATTGAGGATTTTACCTTAATTACCCGCCCTAAATATTTTGATAGCAACACCTGCTTGGACCAGGATATCTTAACATATTATCTGCCCTCATAGACTTCAATAGGATCCCCCTCTTATACACACCAGCTGCCATCATAGACTTCTATAGGATCACCCTCTTATACACCTTAACTGCCCCCATAGACTTCTATAGGATTCCTGTCTTACACACCTTAGCTGCCCGCATAGACTTCTATAGGATCACATCAACAGAAATCTAGTGTGTAACAAGTTTAGTGTTGTTTTAATCCATAATATAATTGACAAACCGCTACATCTGCTCAGCACCAAGAAGTTGCGAGGAGCTAACGGATCTGATTATGGTATCTACAGTATTCCACAAGGTGATCATAGGACCCCAAGATCAGCCACAGCTACAAGACAATAGGAGGAGTTATTGAGAGAGCTATATGGAGCAATAGGAGGAGTTATAGGGAGCAGTTATATGGGGCAATAGGATGAGTTATTGGGAGGGGTTATATGGGGCAATAGGAGGAGTTATAGGGAGCAGTTATATGGGGCAATAGGAGGAATTAAGGGAATGGTTATATGTAGCACTAGGAGCTTTAGGGAGCGGTTAAATGGAGCAATAGGAGGAGTTATAGAGAGGGGTTATATGGAACAATATGAGGAGTTATAGGGAGCTATAGGAGGAGTTATAGGGAGCAATAGGAGTTATATGGGGGCAGGTTATATGGGAGCAGGTTATATGGGAGCAATAGGAGGAGTTATAGGAAGCGGTTATATGGAGCAATATGCACGTTATTAGCAGACTTCTCTCACCGTGCTCCAGCTCACTGTTCAGTGATGGTCCTCGCTGGCCATGCTTCCAGAGACCCCAGTAAATTTCCTCTGTGCGACGGTGCAGGACCATGGTGCGGCGATGCAGGGAGAGCAGCTCATCCTCCAGCTCCTCCAGGAGGGACAGGGAGAGACGGCTCAGGTCCGAGAGCTGCAGGAGGAGGGTTACTGAGCAGCGGAGGCAGATATCCGAGAAATCCTTTACCGGAACAGGCGCAACAGGAATGGGGGATACACCTTGACCGGCGAGTGCACCCCCATATGGATCCAAGCCTGCACCTCCAAACTGACCTGAGAGAGGACCCCAAGGCTGACCTGGCATGGTCCTCAAATTTTGTTCTAGGGACACTTTCAGCTCACAACCATGAATGACCCTGGCGCGTTCTCCTGGGAAAGCCCACACCTGCTGACCCTCGGCACTGTGGCTCTGGGGCGTACGATGTACCCCCTGCCCACATTTAGCTATTCCCCAGGGGGAACGTGGGCTGACCGCTCTCTTGTAAAACGGCATCGGGACCAGGTATCCACTGCAGTACTGTTATCTAGAAGGATTTCCACCACTCCACAGTTATCCAGATGCCCACCACTTCTAGGTAACAAGAGGTCATCCACTCTAGAGATATCCAGATGGCACATCAGTTTGCGATTATCCAGATGCCCACCACTTCTAGATATCCAGATGCCCACGACTTTCACATATCCAGATGCCCACCACTTCTAGATATCCAGATGACCAGGACTTTCACATATCCAGATGCCCACCACTTCTAGATATCCAGATGACCAGGACTTTCACATATCCAGATGCCCACCACTTTGAAGACATACAGATCTCAATAACTTGTGATATCAGCAGTGTCTGATCTCCTGCAGATTATCTAGTCCTTTAATCGCACCCTACATTCCAGTCCACTTGGTTACATTCCAGGTGTTGTCTCTGTGTCTCTCTGAGAGGTCCGAGAAGAGTCGTTTCAGGGGGTAGGGTTTCTGTCCGGAACCTCTCCTGCCATCGAGAGAAGTTCCAGTCCACTCCCTGTGCATCTCCCTCACTGCCCTGTGACAGGGACACAGCAGCTGATACACACAGCACGCACACTTCATGAAACATATTCCCACGGAGGGGCTGGGCTAAAAGGAGGTGGGATTATTGATACTCCAAAACCAACACAGATTCAAACTCTCATCTCCACCCCTCGGCTTTTCGTACTAACCCTTTCCTTGCAGATGAGCCGGGAGACACAGAGCACCGCTACTTTCTATTTACCCACCCAGGAGTACCGCTACTTTCTATTTACCCACCCAGGAGTACTGCTACTTTCTATTTACCCACCCAGGAGTACCGACGACTCTATTACCCACGCACCCAGGAGTACTTCTACTTTCTATTTACACCACCAGGATTACCCGCTACTATCTATTTACCCACCCAGGAGTACCGCTACTTTCTATTTACCCACCAGGAGTATGCTACTTTCTATTTACCCACCCAGGCTACTGCTACTTTCTTATTTTACCCACCAGGAGTACCGCTACTTTTTCTATTTGCCCACCCCGGTACCGCTTCTTTTATTTACCCACCAGGAGTAGCACACCCGCTACTTTCTATTTACCCACCCAGGAGTACCGCTACTATCTATTTACCCCACCAACGGGAGTACGCTACTATCTATTTACCCCGAGGGAGTACCGCTACTTTTTTTACCCCCACCCAGGAGTACCGCTACTTTTTATTTACCCACCCAGGAGTACCGCTACTTTCTATTTACCCACCCAGGAGTACCGCTACTTTCTATTTACCCACCCGGGAGTACCGCTACTTTCTATTTACCCACCCAGGAGTACCGCTACTTTCTATTTACCCACCCAGGAGTACCGCTACTTTTTTATTACCCACCCGGGAGTACCGCTACTTTTTATTTACCCACCCAGGAGTACCGCTACTTTTTTATTTACCCACCCAGGAGTACCGCTACTTTCTATTGGCAAACTGCAAAGTACCACTGCTTTTTATAGACAAACTAAGGAGCCAGGACAGTGACCTGTCAGTGACATGTTTAAGGGTCAGCAACCTTACACCAGTAACATACAGACGCCCACAAGAAACCCCTGCCGATTTAATACGAAATAATCCATGCACGCGCTGCCCCCGCCTGCATTGAAGGTGCTGCATTCATGTATCATATGCTAGTAATAACATTGCTTGTCCAGGTCCCTGCTGATGGTTGCTGTTTATACGCGGGCGCAGCCAGTGGAAGACAATGCACACACTATTCTTAACCCCGACGCTTCCTGCGGGAGGCCCGGCCCTGGAAAGGGCTTAGATAGGAAAATAAGACACATCTGTCTTATAGGCCGAAAAATGTTTTTAGTTGCTGGCTTTGGAGGAATAAATGCATAATACATAAATACTGTTATTGGGCAACATTTTGCAAACACTTTCCCAGTGTCATTGTTATTCTTGAACAAATGTAACCGCCCTAACAGACAAGATTTAGCTATTTTCATTTAATTGGAAATTGAGTTTTATTTTTGGCAGGGGGCTCTGAATAGGAGGGGGGGTGGGGAGGGGGGGCGAGGGAGGAGCGCTTGTAAATCAAGGTCTTTACTCATCCTCTAGCCCACCTTGTCCGTTAGAGGCTAAAAAGATGAGATGGGGGGGGGAGGTTTGCCTGCGCAAAATCTTGCTCAGCACATAGTGATAATCAGACAAACGGGGCAGGCTACGGAAATCAAACCCCAACCAAGTCTCAGTTTATTGTGTTTAAAACTGACTTTAATTAATGATTTAAAAATAAATGTGTCAGATTTGGGTAAAAAGGCCTCAATCACCCAGACGTGCCCCTTTAAACATGTCACTGCCATTAGTATTCATTGGTCCTAGAAGGGACTGACATTATCCGCAGAGCACATATAAATCACACACGTTTTCTGTTTAAATTCAGTAAATATTCCTGGTAAATGATTTATGCGGGGCATGTTAAATATGGCTGCCGTCGATAAGATTTTCTAAGAAATACCTTAGAACACAGCTAAAGCGCTCGAACACACCCTAATGTCAACTAGGTCTGACCCCTTAATACACAACAAATGGTTTATTTTCCGTGCTGTCACTATTCATCTTTTCCGGCTTTAATTGGGAAAGTGTTTGCTAAACAGAAAAAGGAAATACCAGGGCAGAGGGCCGAGGGGATATATGGCAACAGGTTCTAAATATAGTTCAGTTAAAAAGGGATTTAATTCAAGGTTCTGAAAAGTGTGGATAGACCAGTGGGAGGACACACAATATACATCAAAGGTCGCGTGTGATTTTATATATATATATATATATATAGATATAGATAGATATAGTATATGGTGCACATGTGGAAGTGACACTCTTTGCGTAGGCACTCATCAGCTGCATAAGGCTGCGCTTATAGTGCTGGGTATGGCGAATGTGACGTCGCGCAGTGCCGTAGCAAATACATGCAGTCCCTCGTGGGTGCCCATAGTGGGCGCAGGAGAGGAGCGGGCAGTACAGTATTTATCAGCACAGGAGAGGAGCGGGCAGTACTGTATTATCAGCACAGGAGAGGAGCGAGGCAGTACTGGTATTTACACGCAGGGAGAGCGGGCAGTACTGTATTATCAGCGCAGGAGAGGGCGGGCAGTGCTGTATTTATCAGCGCAGAGAGGAGCGGGCAGTACTGTATTATCAGCGCAGGAGAGGAGCGGGCAGTACTGTATTTTATCAGCTCAGGAGAGGAGCGTGCAGTACTGTTTTACGCACAGGAGAGAGGCGCGCAGTACTGTATTTATCAGCACAAGGAGGGGAGCGGGCAGTACTGTATGTATCAGAGCGCAGGAGAGGAGCGGGCAGTACTGTATTATCAGTGCAGGAGACGGAGCGGGCAGTACTGTATTTATCAGCGCAGGAGAGGGAGCGGGCAGTACTGTATTATTATAGCGCGGGAGGGATCGGGCAGTATGTATCAGCGCAGGAGAGAGCGGCAGTACGTATATATCAGCGCAGGAGAGGAGCGGACAGATATGTTTATCAGCACAGGAGAGAGCGGACAGTAGTATTTCAGCACAGGAGAGGAGGGGGCATACTGGTATTTATCAGCACAGAGAGGAGCGGGCAGTACTGTATTTAACAGCGCAGGAGAGGAGCGGGCAGTAACTGTATTATCAGCGCAGGAGAGGAGGGCGGACAGTACGTATTTATATCAGCGCAGGAGAGGAGCGGGCAGTACTATTTTATCAGGCACAGGAGGAGCGGGGCATGAACTGTATTTATCAGTGCAGGAGAGGACGGGCAGTACGTATTGTATCAGCGCATGAAGGAGCGGGCAGTACTGTATTTACCAGCGAGGAGAGGAGCGGGCAGTACAGTATATATCAGCGTGCAGGAGAGGAGGGTCGGGCAGTACAGTATATATCACGCGCAAGGAGAGAGGGGCATATTGTATCACGCAGGAGAGAGCGGGCAGTAAGTATATATAGCGCAGGAGAGGAGCGGCAGTACAGTATTATCAGCGCACAGAGAGGAGCGGGCAGCACAGTATATCACGCAGAGAGGAGCGGGCGACAGTATATATCAGTCAGCGCAGGAGAGGAGCGGACAGTATTGTATGTATCAGCACAGAGAGGGCGGGCAGTACTGTATTTATCACACAGGAGAGAGGAGCGGGCAGTACTGTATTTATCAGCACGGAGAGGAGGCGGCAAGTACTGTATTTATAGCACAGGAGAGGAGGCGGCGCAGTACTGTATTTATCAGCGCAGGAGGAGCGGGCGTCGTATTTATCAGCAGGAGAGGAGCGGGCAGTACTGTATTTATCAGCCAGGCAGAGAGGAGCGGGCAGTACTATGTATATATCAGCGCAGAGAGGAGCGGGCAGTACTGTATTTATCAGCGCAGGAGAGGAGCGGGCAGTACAGTATAGTATCAGCGCAGGAGAGGAGCGGGCAGTACTGTATTTATCAGACGCAGGAGAGGAGCGGCAGTACTGTATTATCAGCACAGGAGAGGAGCGGGCAGTACTGTATTTATCAGCCAGCAGTGAAGAGCGGGCAGTACTGTATTTACAGTGCAGGAGAGGAGCGGGCAGTACAGTATGTATCAGCGCAGGAGAGGAGCGGGCAGTACGTATTTATCAGTGGCAGGAGAGGAGCGGGCAGTACTGTATTTATCAGTGCAGGGAGAGGGCGGGCAGTACGTATTTATCAGCACAGGAGAGGAGCGGGCAGTACTATATTTATCAGCACAGGAAAAGGACGGGCAGTACTGTATTTATCAGGCAGGAGAGGAGCGGGCAACTGTATATTTATCAGTGCAGGAGAGGAGGCGGGCAGTACTGTTTATCATGGCAGGAGAGCATCAGGCAGTACTGTATTTACCAGCGCAGGAGAGGAGCGGGCAGTACAGTATATAATCAGCGCAGAGAGGAGCGGGCAGTACGAGTATATATCAGCGCAGCAGAGGAGCGGGCATTGTATTGTATCAGCGCAGGAGAGAGCGGGCAGTACAGTATATATCAGCGCGAGAGGAGCGGGCAGTACTGTATTTATCAGCGCAAGAGAGGAGCGGGCAGTAGAGTATATATCAGCCGCAGAGGAGGCGGACAGTATTGTATGTATCAGGAGAGCGGCAGTACTGCGACGAGGAGGAGCGAGGCAGTACTGTATTTATCAGCACAGGAGAGGACGGCAGTCTGTATTTATCGAGCAAGGAGAGGAGCGGGCAGTACTGTATTTATCAGCGCAGGAGAGGAGCGGCCAGTACAGTATTTATCAGCGCAGGAGAGGAGCGGGCAGTACTGTATTTATCAGCGCAGGAGAGGAGCGGGCAGTACTGTATTTATCAGCGCAGGAGGGGAGCGGGCAGTACTGTATATATCAGCTCAGGAGAGGAGCGGGCAGTACAGTATATATCAGCTCAGGAGAGGAGCGGGCAGTACAGTATTTATCAGCGCAAGAGAGGAGCGGGCAGTACAGTATATATCAGCGCAAGAGAGGAGCGGGCAGTACAGTATATATCAGCGCAGGAGAGGAGCGGACAGTATTGTATTTATCAGTGCAGGAGAGGAGCGGGCAGTATTGTATTTATCAGCACAGGAGAGGAGCGGGCAGTACCGTATTTATCAGCACAGGAGAGGAGCGGGCAGTACATATCCCGCTTCAGCACAGGTAGCTCAGTGATTTCGATTGTGCAGCTGGTGATCAAGGAGGGATATCTTTAAAACCTGGCTTGCAGGAGGCTATTAAGGACGTTGTTTGGCCACCGCTGGTAGAGACGCTTACGCCCAAGCCAAAATAACAGTTTCATCAACCAATTGTCTTATATTTCATGCAGATTCATAAAACGGACACAAGAGCATAAAAGGTAGAGGTTTGTTGGGGGGGAGGAGGGGGTAGCCCGGCAGGCACAAATATTGAACTCAGTGTTACTTTCAGGTGGGGGAGACCCCACTATGTCTTTTTATTCTCAGTCCCTATGATGCAGGGGTGGGCAACTCGTCCTCAAGGGCCACCAACAGGTCAGGTTATCCCTGGATTCAGCACAAGTGGCTCAACTGTGCCAAAGCAGGGAAGTCATTAAAACCTGACCTGTTGGTGGCCCTTGAGGACTGGAGTTGCCCACCCCTGCTATAATGTGTAGCCAAGTGGGACTAGCGACTTCGTAAAGCAGATTTGCCCCAGTCTTACGGTTTTAACGTATAAAAGGTGACCTGCAAGGCAATCCTAAACAGCAATGTGTAATATGGCATTTAAAGGGTGAAGCTGCTGCCCTATGAGCTGATCACGCCAGGCAGCCAGTCTTGTGGTTCGGGAAGCACACGAGGCATCTGACGGTCGGAGTGAAGATATTGACAGATTAGCCATGTGGAAACTCATGAGAGGGGCAGTTATATAACCAGCCGTGTTACACACACCAACGCTTCAATCCTAATTAAAGTCAAAACACATTCATTTTTTGAACCATGTCACTATCGTTAGTATACTGCGGTTCAGGAGGAACTGACCCTTAAAACCGGTTACTGCCATGTTGGGAAAGTCATTCTTTTAATAACAGGCACGGAGCATCTTTTGAGAGACCAGGACCTTCAGCTCTCGCCCTTACTTTCCTGCTCTTCTGCCCCATCGCCCCTATTTTCATGTATATGCAAGTTCTCGTACTGTCATTTCTTTTGTAGCCTGTTAAACATATTAAAAAAAAATTAAACACCCAAGTCGCTCCAAAATGCTTCTCCCCCAGGCCGTGATTATACTCAAAGTGGCAGCCGGCGCCACGCTGCCCAAAATCAAATTGCTAGAATGCAATAAACGTTTACATACCGAGCGCGACGCGCGCAGACAGGAGCAGCAACGCGCGGAGACAGGAGCCGCAGGGCGGCAGACCAGAGAAGACCTGGGATTTTGTTTTCTTCTGGCGACAGTCGCGTCACGTGAGCGGTTCAGTCAATGAGGGTGAACCGCTCACGGCCGCGCCTCCGGCTGCAGTACATGTTGCTCGCAACTGTGACGTCACCAGATTGCGCGCACGCGCAGCCAGAGTTGGTATAATTGAATCCTAAGATAGGTCCCCAATACCCCTAAACCACCTCCGAAAACTAAACCAGCATGGACCGGATTAACAGCAAGAGCGACTTCCAAGACCCCCCCGTGTCTGTCTGACTTGTTTGTCACGCCGTAATAGTTGGGAAACGTTAGGCAGGACAACGTTTACTGGAAGTTCGCACACAGAACAGTGTCGCGCTCTAACCAAGCATTGTGTGGTTACACGAGAGTATCTCTGCGTCGCCTAAGTCCCCGGTGCCTGCTGCAACGCACCCAGCAGGGACAAGAACCGCCCCGCAATAGAGCTGGGCCCACTAGCTCCCTTGGCCGCCACGTTGCACGACCAGTTTTACCTGGGAACAGTCATATTGTCTTCAGTACGGGCGACGAGCGCGGTGGCCACACCCCCCCCCCCCCCCCCCGACGGTTCAGCCAATGAGGGTCAACCTGCCGGGTGACGTCATGGCCTTGCCCCCCACCACACCCCGTCATTCCCCCTGCAGCTCACAGCTGCACGCGCCGCCAGTACAGCGCTGTCGCCGTAACCTAAACATTCATGGGCCCAGAAATAAAAAGGTTACTGCCATTAATACGCTCCTACTAGAAAGAACGTACACCTTAAATATAACAGCAATGCAGGAATAAAGCACTGCAATGTTAAAAGAAATAAAATCATTTTATTCAACCAGCTCTTGGCCTCTTATCTCAACATTTCAAAAAGATTCTTACTATGCAAAAAAAAAAAAAGAGACGATAAAGTGGAACAGATGTGAGGGCAGAAAAACAATGTCCTGAGGTCAGCTTTCTCCTATCGCCTGGAATATTTTGATAGGGGCCACTCTCCGTTTCCTCGCTGTGTATCTGAAGTCATGCAAACAGAGCCTGCAAGTCTGCACCTCCTCTGCAAGGAAGTGTGGGTGACAGAAACCGCCACGAAGAAACGGCTTGCACCGTAAGTCCACACCTATAGTGCCCGCGACGTCACCTGTCGCTGCTAGTGAAAGTTGTATTACGCTTGATTGGTTCAGAGGCTGTCGCATGAGGCGTCAGCCCCTGAAAAATCAAATATTCTTGGCTTCCGAAAATCACAGCTACCGCGCTTACTATAAGCGCACGTGGCGGCGACAATGCATTTGTTTTTGGGCTAAATCGCATCGCCGGCACTATAAGCGCGGCCTAACAGAGGATCGCATCAACGGGTTGGGTGAGAAGTTCCAGTGGACATTTGAAAAAAACGTGATTTGCTTCCATCAGCTGGAGTTGTATTAACTTTGCGCGATTAAATATATAAGGCGTCCAACATTGAAATCTAACGAAGCTACTCCAGCAAGGAAACAGCGGCCCCTATCAAAATATTACATAGGAGAGCAGTTACGAGGAAGCAAACTTCAGAAGGACTTTTTATACCTCACATCTGTTGCACTTTCTTGTTTGCATATTAAGAAAACATTTAAAAAATAGAGATGAGGCCAAGCAAGAGCTGGTTGAATAGGGGTTTTTTTTTTATTTTTAAACATGAGCTTCATTCCTACATTGTGGTTTGATTTTGTACTTGTGATGGGCACGGCATGTAATAACACCATTACAGTAACCAACATCTATTACCTAGGAGAGTGCTGCACACCAGAGGATTTTTTACTCCTCCCCATAATGTCGATGTCATTAGTACACTTTGGTCCTAGGAGCGACTGAACCCCTTAAAAATGCCACTGCCTTTATATTCTGCACACACCAGGCCGGCGACCTGAAACCCATTTTACTTGCGGTTCCCCTGTGTTGCACGCTGCTCGGGGCAATGCTAGGTATATTAACTGCCGAGTACAAGAAAGCCAAGGAGCAGAGGATTATTGGTAAAGATGTTTATTTTGTAAAGGAAGAGACAGGAGTTTAACGGTTTAACCGCTGCTCTGCTTGGCTGCCAGCCTTTTGTCTCTCTCCTCAGCGATGGTCAGACGGATACCCTTTCCACGGGGCAAGGAGATCCAGGGCTTGTTACCCTGTAGGGGGGAGCGAGGGGGACAGGATTAGAACCAGGAAAACAATGCACTGAAGTGGGATGTGTCGTGTAGAATGACATATGCTGCTGTCTTTTCGGCCAGGCCTTTGAATAGGGGAGGGTGTTAATCAATCAAGTGTTTACTCAACCTGCAGCCTACCCTGTCCCTGTTAGAGCCAATAAGGAGACAGGGACTGTGCCTGCGCAAACTCCTGTTTAGCACAGTGATATCACACAAATGGGAGCAGCCATGTTAACAGGCTTTATACAAGGATTTAAAATGATACAGGACAGATTCAGGTAAAGGTATCAATCATCCCTTACATAGGCTGCTGCCATTAGTGCACTTTGGTCCTAGTATGGACTGAGCCCTTTAAATGTGATTAAGGGGTCACACCAGGGTGAGTGATGCCTTTTTAACAACATCTCAACTTTAATTATGAAAATCATTTAAACCTTGTTAACATGGTGAGCTGAGATTTGGGACGAGTTTGCAACACGAGTTTGCACAGGGAAAGCCCCCTCCTCATCTTCATTGGTTCTTTGATTAGGAAAGAAAACACTTAATTGACAAACGCCCACATTCAGAGGCCCACAAGAAATACAACTTTCAATTAATGTCCAAACAAAAGCAACCAGGTATTTTCTTTTAGCATGGTTAGATAAGTCAATTTGACTGTTAACCCTTTAAGTGACTCACTGAAGCACAGTGTACATCCTGAAGTTCCACCCCAGAGGCCCTTTGCTTGTTTTTTTAGTGTCTGTGGGAACTACACTGAAGGGGCGGCCCATTCCCATCACTCTTGGTCCGGTCCAGGAAGCGGTCACATGATCCGTCAGTGCGGGAGGGCTCGTTTTTAGCTAGCTATGTGGGATTGCACCTGTAAAGCGGTAGCAGGGAAAGAACTCACTTTGCCGATGACGAAGATGTTGGAAAGCCTGGTGGCAAAGCTGTTGCCGTTGGCATCTTTCACGTGGACCACGTCGAATGAGCCGGGGTGTCTCTCTCTGTTGGTGATGACACCGATACGACCCAAGTTGGCACCGCCAGTCACCATGCACATGTTACCTGCGGACAGAGAGAGGGGGCGAGGATGATCTGAATGGTCCACGCTAGTGCCACTCTACTCCCCCCATCAGGATGGAAGGGGGAAGGCTGGAACAGGTCAACAAGTACCGCATGGGCAGGAGGAGAGGGGGAATACAACAAAGGAGGAGTGCGGGGGCAACAAAGGAGGAAAGACAGAAGGGGGATAGTGGAGCATGGGGAATTACCAGAGAATGGAGGGGGTTACACGACAATAGTCACAGGGGGCAGAAAGACACACAGGGTGGGGGGATATGAGAGAAATGAGGAGCATGGAGGGGTACATAACAGATCAAGGAGAGGAAGGCAGAGCAGCAGCCCAGTGTGCGTTATGCCACACTCACTAGTGTCAAACTTGATGAAGTCTGTGATTTTGCCAGTCTCCAGGTCAATCTGGACGGTGTCGTTGACCTTGATCAGGGGGTCGGGGTAGCGGATTGTGCGGGCGTCGTGGGTCACCAGGTGGGGGATCCCTTTTGTGCCCACCCAGGTCTTCCTCACCTTGCACAGCTTGTACTGCAAGGAAAGTCACGACAGCTCTTTACTACCAGAAATTGCATTTTAAGGGTCAGCCCCATTTAGGAGCCAAGTGACCTAATGACAGTGATGTCTTAGGCTGCGCTTATAGTGCCGGTGACCGTCAATGACATCCAATAATATCCCATTAATACAAGTTTAAGATTCACTTGCTGTCATTTATTATCCTAGATTGGTGTATTACCCAACAGTAGTGCTATGTAGGACCAAAAGGGGCCCAATGTCCGTGAACAGTTTAATGCGCTTATGGGTCAGTCCAAAAGCCTGACATGATAACACACCTTGGCCTCCTCCGCTGTGATCCTGTGCACTGCAAACCGGCCCTTGGTGTCGTAGACCAATCGGAAGTGTTCGCCCGTCTTCTCGATGCTGATCACATCTGCATGAAAGAGAGCAGATGTCACCTGATGACGCAAAGTGCCCCTAGCGTTGCAGTCTCCCCCACACACTGAGGGCAAGGAGGCCACTGGAGCACTTTTTCAACCTTTGAGTGCCCCAAGATGTAGTCACTATGTCACGGGGCCCTCGACGTAGTGACATGCCCAAGGACGGTTGTTTTTCCTGGTTAGATCGCCTCCCGTGTGCCCATGGAGCACAGGACGCGATCTGCGCTGTGCAAAATTGCAGGGGTTGACCCCTTCAGTTTTATGAAAAATGTCCACTGCCGTCACATGACCGAACCGTGCGGGAGGGGCCCTCGCACTCCGGTACCACGACTCCTCCAGCTCTCAAAGGGTTAAACACGTCTTTTCTATTCTGATGACAAAAGCCGACTTCATCGCTCCGGCCTCTCCTGTTAGTTCATCTCTAACAGTGACAGTGGCTCAATACTAAGGATTCACTGGAGAGAACATAAAAAGCAACTTTGAAGAGGAGCTAAGGGTAAAATTGTCTCTAATAATAATAATAAGTCTGGTTGAAGACTGCATGGAAAACAGCTCTATGCTGCCTGAAGTGAAGCAAGTGAGAATAAGCAGCAGTAGTTCCCATCTGGACACTGTAACGCAGGCTTTGTGCCCCTTTAAATGCAAATGGAATGAACATCAATGGGGGAGGGGAGAGCTATTCTGTCTGAAACGGTGTCAGTAGAAATTGCTGTGTGC
Organism: Ascaphus truei; assembly: GCA_036426205.1. Lineage (NCBI taxonomy): Eukaryota > Metazoa > Chordata > Amphibia > Anura > Ascaphidae > Ascaphus > Ascaphus truei. The sequence goes on along the minus strand of WSYH01000916.1, from coordinate 4,973 downwards.
TGCGCAACATTCTGTAATTGTGAAGCGCGTTGTCTCAATGGGGGGGGGGGGGAGGCAGAGAATAGTACGATATGAAATAAAGTAATTAAAGTGCTTCACACTCAGGGAACAGCACCTTTAACATTCTGTATTAATCACGTTGTGCACCCAGGCTGCTGATTGAGAAGTACAGAGCTGGCAATTCAGTGGTCTCTGAATTGAAACAGGATTGCTACCAGAAACTATGATTATAGCAAGTAGAAATAAGGAGGTCCGCAATGAAGATTAGGGTCTTGCCTCAAAGTAATTACACCACAGATAGCAGAGTGTGGACATGCACGCAAGCGAGAATACACATCTGTTTCAGCTTCCTCCATTAAGAAGAGGTGCCCCATATACGAGGAGGCCCTAAAACCAGCTCCTGATGAGCTTTCAAGTTTCATTACCTCTGGGTTTTTTAACAGGTAGAAAGCAAGGGGTCTTCCGGGCTAGAACCACATTAACTTCGGCCCCAGGCCCTGCTGCCCGAGATACTTAGAACCTAAAGGGGCTGCCGGTAGCAGCCACAGAAAATGTCTGTTTAAAGGTTTGACAGCCAATAGGAAGTCACAAGGGATGTCCTGGCTTCTTATTGGCCCGTGGGACCTTACAACAGATTTGCGATACCAGCATCACCTTCAGATACAAGTATCTCGGGGAGCAGGGGGGCCCCGGGGCTCAAATGAATGCAGTTCAGCCCTGGAGAACCGGCTCCCATCGGGGTAGAGGTAAAGTTCCTATAACCACAGAATAAATTCACTAGCACACCCAGACATTAAAAAGGAGCAGAACCGCATATGTCCTCCCCCGTGTGAGAAGCAGGGGGGTCCCCGGAGCTGAACCGTGTTAATTTAGGCTCCGGGGCCCCCCTTGCTTCGGTAGTATGCCTGGCTCGGTCTAGACTATGAAGGCCTAAATCTCCCACGTTATGAGCCAATAGGAAGCTGCAAAAGCTTCCTTTAGGTCCGTGTGACGCGGGAGATTTAAACTTTCACTGAGCACAGGCGGAGGGACACAGAGCTGAAATTATCACAGTTTAGCTCCGGAGACCCCCTGCTTCCCACACGGGTGGGAAGCAGGGGGTCCCATGCAAATGGAATGCTGCTTTAACCCTTTGGGTGCCCAGGGACGTAGCCAGCATGTAATGGGTCCCGCAATCCAGAGCGCAACCTGAAACACAGAGGTCCCATGCTCACGATTTGCCGGAGGTGCAGTGGCCCCTCAGGCAACCAAAGGGTTATACATACTTACACATAGCGACACGAACAATTTAAAATGCACAACACTGTATACAGATTGGGGCACGCACAACAATACACTGAAACTGATCCATACACAATCGAACAATGATATAGAAAGAATTTGATGTCCGATAAGAACCATTTGGCCCAGTGTGTCGGAATGGGACGATTGGCAGTGACCAAACTGCCGCCGGAACATGCAGGGCAGCCGCGGTGATCTCTGCCGCGTGCCTGACCAGCCAGGTCTGCCAAATACATGTTTAAACGTCCCACGCGGGACCGCTACACTGCATAGCAGAGACCAGCCGGACATTTAAACACGCACTTATGAGACGAGGCTGTCAGGGGAGGCAGACATCGCCGCGACGGCGTTTTGGTCGCAGCCAAACACCCTAGACCGCTGTGTGCCCCCATTTTCCAGCCTGCTGTAAAATCTCAGACACAGTTAGATCCTGTGATTCCTTTTTTACTTAGGATAGCTGTGGGTCTATCCCAATTCCCTGTGCAGGGAGGCTCTTCCCCAAACCCACCGCCCTTTCCATGAAGCACTTCCTCACATTTCCCGAGCCTCCCACCCTCCAGCGTCACATGACCTTGTTAAACCACTTCTCTCTAAAACATACTTACTTTTTTTGTACTTCGTTGAAACCCTTTATGTATTTGCAAGTTTCTATCAAACCCCCCTTCTCTGCCCCATAGACAGCCACAGGTTCCAACTCACTCAGTGGAGAAGGAGGGGCTCAGTGAGTAAAGACACTGACTGACACAGATTGCTGCAGGAGAGCCTGGTTCAATTCCCGGTGTCGGCTCCTTGTGACCTTGAGCACTTCACTTTATCTCCCTGTGCCTCAGGCACCAAAAACACAGATTGTAAGCTCTACGGGGCAGGGACCTGTGCCTGCAAACTGTCTCTGTAAAGCGCTGCGTACAATTAGCAGCGCTATACAAGAACATGCTATTATTATTATCACAACTTGCAGAAACCCTACAACACCCTCCAGAGCCAAAACCGTAACTAGATCAATTAAGACACCCGGATCCCACCCGTCACTGCTCACCCATGAAGCCGGCGGGGTAGGTGATGTCCGTGCGGACCTTCCCGTCAATCTTGATGAAACGCTGCATGCAGATCTTCTTCACCTCATCCCCAGTCAGGGCGTACTTCAGCCGGTTCCTCAGGAAGATGATCAGGGGTAAGCACTCGCGTAGCTTGTGGGGGCCGGTGGACGGACGAGGAGCCTGTGGGGGGGAAAGAGTTGGGTGATCATATGGCTGGGATGCAGCAGATGTGGTTACCGCTCGCAATAGGTTCTTGTGGCTGAAGCTGTAGCTTTGGTAATGCCTTTGAAGTGGTAGATCCCGAATCAAATCCCATTGTCAACTGTTGCGCTAATGCTCCACAGAGCTTACAATCTAAAATGGAGCTCCCATATGGTTGAGCGCTCCAATAGAAATGGGAACGCAACCCGCTGCCCCCAGAAAATGAGCATTTGTAGCATGACATACAGTGAACACCGTAAGGGCTCCTAGAGTGTGCTGGCCCTCATAGGGGTTAGGGAACAGCATTAGGGCAGCCTAGTGGTTAAGGACACCGGGAAACTGGTAGATACTCACAAAGACGCCCGTCAGTTTATCCAGCATCCAGTGCTTGGGGGCGGCAACGCGCTTCAAATGCTTCTTCGGTCCGCGAGCCTTGGAGAGGAAAAGGAACACAGTTAATATACAAGCAGGAAAAGCTACCAAAACTGTTAACGGGTCAGTGCCATGTAGGAATAAATTGACCTGACTGACATGGTTAATGGTTTAAATACAGGCTCAGTCCCATGTAGGAACAAAGTGACAGTGACGTGTTTAATGGACTAAAAGGACAGTCCTACAAAGGAGCAAAGTAATTATGAATCCGTTAGACAGATCAATAAGAGCCGATACGCCGAATGTCCGTGTTCCCGAAGAAAATAAACATTTATCACCAGATACAACGTAAAAACGTTCACGTAAGGGGGGTTGAATCTAAGAAACGATTACACCAATTTTTAAAGCCAGCTGTGTGACTGACCCTTTATGCCAGCAGAAAACATTGCATATAAACAGCCTAATGCGGCTACTCTATTTCAATGAACCACAGGAGTGCCAACCCATGGCAACTTAAGTTAAGAACCAAGCATAGTAATATGACCCAAAAGAAGCCAAACTGCAACACTTGTACTGCTGGTACTGTACATTCGATTAACCCCTTCATTGAGCTTGTAGCAGATAAACGGGTACTATTCCATAACATCACCTTATAAAAACCAACAGCATTATACTCTAGGAGGTGACATCTTTATGAAAGTAACAAAGCATATAATTTGTAGTCCCATATTCCCATTGAAAATATAAATTGGCCTACCGAAATCCTCTTAATGGGGCCATTTCATAAACATACTGTTGAGATGAGGTACTTGGGAACTGTATACCCCCGTCAGGCCATAAAGCCACCTCTCCTACTCAAATCAGAGGGAATTTACCATTGACATGTGGTTTGATCATACAGAACATCCTATAAGTGAATTTAGTGGGGGCAGTGGTGGTAGGAAGGTGGTTCAAATTTTACTTTGAGATCACAGATTAACCAGAGAAAGCAGAATAAGACAAGTTACATAGTTCCTATATATAGATGTTTATAGGACATCATCCTAATGGTATCCCATAAACCCAATGACAGGCCTCATTAATTAAGAGGACACAGGGAGTTAAAACATGCCCCATGGAAGGGTCCTTTATACCCCAGAGCAGGCAAATTCTGCCCCCACCTCTGGCTTATAATCTACCCCCATGCTAGATCACCCATGTCCCTCACAGGCCCTACCATTCACTCCTGTAGCTGTGCCGTCAATGGCGGCTTCAGCTCCCTATCCCTCCCACCCTACACATTCAGCAGTTCGCCTGTAGCCTCCCCGGCTCGCAGCCTGCTAATATCGGGCGGGTCTAACAGCTCGCGGTCCCTGCCCTGCGCCAAAGCGTTGGGGAAACCCGAGGAAGAGAGCAGGGAGTAGGATGGCGGCAGATAGAAATCAGGGGGGAGAGAGAATCAGTCTCACCATGGCTGCGTCTGTAGGGGAAAGGGCCTCCTTCTTCCGGTCCCGCTGTGATAACGGTACGCGGCAGACGGCAAGCAGGAAGGGACAAACCTATGCGTGGTGCTCTTCCGCCTGCACTGCACCCTGCTGGCCGGAGGATAATACTTCGGGCACTTACATGTAAAGAATACATTACTGTCTGCATACAGTATACAGGTGGCCCTTCGCCATCTGACGGTCCGTTATCCATCGAATGGATTATCCAGCGCCAGATAATGCATTCCGCTGAACGCATTATCCGCCGCGGATTAACATTGGATCCGCTATCCGACGGCGGTAGCGGGACACATTCCGGCAGATAACCGAGCACCACCTGTATCTATAATATAAGTATCTATATAAATCTCTATCTCTGTATGTATATAAACTTGTATAGTTACCAGAGTAGCCAGAACTGGTCCGGTGGTCCGGTGACAGAGAGACAGCACACAGTGGTATACAAAAAACTGTATTAAAGATAGCGCAGGACACCAAAACCAACGTTTCGGTCCTCAACAGGGACCTTCCTCAGGGTTGTGCAATATATATTAAACAAAGTCAGTCGGCACTTCCATAAGCAGAGATGTATGGGTAGGTGCAAGTCCCATAAAGTAAA
>WSYH01008961.1:0-27378 GCA_036426205.1 Ascaphus truei | reverse complement strand
TGATACCGCGCTCAAGAATATGCGCTGTTGACGCGGTGTGTTACGGATCGTTGTCCTGGTAGAAACGGTGACCATCTGGGAACTTACGTGTGATGTATTCCACAATCTCAGGCACAATTTGCTCTTGGAAAAAAGCTTTATTCATGATTCCTATAACAAGAAAATTAAAGTGCTCAAAAAACTGCACACTAGTACAGTACAGTGCATAAGGCAAAAGCGTGTGACTTATTTTACCTTCAAAGATGACAATGCATCCTGGTCCACGCCTAGAGATGGTACCCCACACATGCATCTTCACTGAGTGTTTTGGACGCGGCTTCATAGATATGCAACCTTTTTTGTGGAATGCAAAGGTGGCAAATCTCTCCAGCGAAACAGTAGACTCGTCAGTGAAGATGCAATCCTGGAATGTTTCTCACTGTCGATCCATGCCTGGGCCTGGACCACTCTCTTGATCTTGTTAACGACCCTTATCATAGGGTACGCTCTGGAATAATTTCACGCTCAAGGAATAATTTTATAGGTACAGTACAGTTTCTTAAACAACACTTTAACCTCCTGTACTGTCCAGTACTAACCTCACACGTCCATATTTCAATCCAATTCTGCGTCTCATCTTCTTTATGCTGGTCTCGGATACAGTGAGATTGTGATTTTGCAGCAGAGTATTTGACCCTTAAGGCACTCTTTTCATCATTCTCTTCACTTATTTTGTCGACCAGAAGAGTTGTCTCCCTACAGTGTACAGAAAAACAACAATCCGGTAAGTTACAGTGCAGGAGGCCACAAGTACAGCACATCATTTACAGTAAAAATAGTATAAAATTAGATAGATGTATACTATATAGTTATATTAATATGCAGCAATATAAACAATAATAGATATGCCTTATTATATACTGTAGTTATATAAATATACCGAAATAACTATAAAATTAGATAGATCTATACTATATAGTTATATTAATATGCAGCAATATAAACAATAATAGATATACTGTATTATATAGTTATATAAATATACTTACGCATTAGTTACCGTTGGTGTCCTCGTGCGTTGTTTGGGCTTTCCGTGTGCATGATAGCACACGGTGGTTGATGGCACAACGAGGCCAGAAGCAGCTAACCAGCTGCTATACCAGTTGAAAAGGGGGAAAAGGGGGGGTGGGAGAGCCAGATTGCCGCGGGTCGTTCCCGCTGTGACGTTTGTGTACTGGGTTCTCTAGTTATGTAGGTTGTGATTAACTCTCTATCAGATCCTGTGGATGGTGTTCCTCGGTGGGTCTTTCTGGAGTCCCTAATCGATACCACATTATAGGAGAACGGACCTTATCGATATTAAAGCAAAATTGTGGATCTTTCTACCCCAGGGATGTCTGTCTGCGCCAACCAAGGTGACCAGACTTTTTGAAAATTATCGCCAGAGTCATTAACTAAACTTGTTAACTTCTCCATCTGGCAAATGAACCAAATTTTGTTTCGAATCTTGGGAATTAAAGGGGTTTCTCGTTGTTTCCATGGAGCTGCGATCTCACTCCTCGTTGCAATTGCAAAGTGAGCAATAAGTTTCAGATCTGATTTTGAGAGACCACCAAGGGCTCTGCCCAGTAAGAAGAGCCCCGGATCAAAAGGAATTTTGACGCCCAATATCCTCTCAAGACAATCTCTGATTGTGTGCCATAACGGAGCTAGTCGAGGGCAGGACCACAGCATATGGAACAGATCCGCCGGTTCTCCACACTGTCGAGGGCACAGTGGGGAGATTCCTTTGGAGAATTTTGATAATTTGAGTGGGGTCAGATACCACCTCATCAGGACTTTATATGCGTTCTCCTTTAATGTTGTACAAATTGAGCTTTTGGCAGCTGATGTTGCTATCTGGGTCCATGAGTCTTCATCTATAGTCTCACCAAGATCTGCTTCCCATTTTAACATGTATCCTAATTTACTTGTGACTTTGGGTACTGAACCGACCACTTCTCTATACATCTGCGATGTGAGTCCTTTAGTTGGTGTCTCTCTAAGACAGAGCTGTTCAAATATTGTCAATGGGGGGTGTGGGCTAGTTTTATTATAAAATGCTCTGATCTGGAGGTATCTAAAGAATTCGGAGTGCGGGATTTTTGTATCTAGTCTGATTTGGTCAAAAGTTCTAATTTTGCTGTCGCTTCCCTCCAGATCTTTAAGTCTTGAGATATGATTATGTTTCCAAGTTGTAAAGTTTGCACCCTCAAGGCCTGGATCAAAGTGTGGGTTCCCCCAAAGGGGTGTCATCAATGTATTCTTGGTGGTGAGGCCACATTTGACTTTTACCCCTTCCCAGACTGCTAGTGAATTGGTCATCGAGGATAGCGGCTGAGGTATAGCTTTAAATCTTGCTATTTTTGGGGTCCACATCAGTTGGCTCAACTCCAGTGGGGAGCAGGCCGAGTTCTCAATAGCTACCCATCTTTTCGAATCGGGGTTCGTGTGCCATTGAGAGATTTGGCATAATTGGGCCGCTTTGTAATACGAAACCAAGCAAGGTACTGCCAAGCCACCTTCTGACGGTTGTTTCAATAATGTGAGTTTATTAATTCGAGCTTGTTTACCTCCCCAAATAAATTTGGATAAGATGGCTTGTAACTTGTTAATTTCTGGCAATTGCAGGGGAACTGGAAGCGTTTGGAATAGGTATAAGATACGTGGGAGCAAATTCATCTTTGTGCTGTATATTTTGCATATCCAGGAAATATTAAATTTTGCCCAGCACCTTAGATCTTCTGTAGATGAAGTTCCAGGGGAGCGTCGCCGTATGCACATAAAAAGAAAAAAACAGTGGATATTGTAATATTGTAAAAAACAATATAAAGTGTAAGTGAATAACGAGTTCCTACTCACAAAAGTAGCAGGAATATAGGCATGTGAGTGAATAATACTCTGTGATGCAGCTCGTTCCGGAGGTTTGGTATATGGGTCAGCACATCTTGGAAAAATAGAAAACAGCCATACAGTACCGACACACTTTATTAGAGTGTGGTCGGTACCGCAAGCCGGGAAATCTCCCGGCTTGCTAGTGGCCGCCCCTCGGCGTGCCGCGCGTCATAGACGCGCGGTCACGCGTCATCGGGAGCGTGCGCCCCCTGCACGCGCGTCCAGGGGCTCCCCGAGGGAGCCCTGGTGTCCCGCGATCGCGGGACAGCGGCAGGGGGTTCCGGGGGACCCGGCGGACCCGGCAGCGGTAGGGAGAGCGCCCCGATCGGAGGGCGCTCTTCCGCTGCTTCGGCGCGCGCCCGTCACTCTCGGGCGCGCGCCAGGCTACTGCTGCGGCAGAGAACGGGCAAATGCTCGAATAAACTCTGCCGCAGCAGTAGTGTAGATGGAAATAAACTTTATCTAATAAGTAAGACAATTGGAGGCTTACGGCTTTAGAAGGAAATACAGCATTGGGGATATTGTCTCAGATGCAGCATAGGTCGTCTCGTCTGCTTCTACCCGCTGGCGGCGTCCGCGAACATCACTTCCGGATCGTGACGTCACTTCCTGCCGGAGCTAAGGATCGTGAGAGTTCCCTTGCTTCTTTCCCTCCTCTACCAAGATGGCGGCGAAAGCCCGACTCGACGCGTTTCGACGTGATGACGTCTTCTTCAGGGTCAGGGTTCGGATGAGTTTGGGGTAGTTAGCTTTGTAAAGTTCCCTATATGTTCGGGTAATAAAGACCCCTAGATATTTGATCGCGTTAATTTGCCAACGGAAGTTAAAGTTAAGTGATATAAGCTTTTCTTCAACTTTCGGGATCGTGATGTTTAAGGCCTCAGATTTCGTTTGATTGATCTTGAACCCTGATATTTTGTTAAATGAGTCCAGCAAGCTGAAGAGATTGGGGAGAGAGGTGAGGGGTTTAGATAAAATCATAAGGACATCGTCCGCGTATAGTGCCAATTTGTGGGTTTGGGTGCCAATAGTGATTCCCGTTATATCCGGGTTAGCTCTAACTTGGGCCGCGAGGGGCTCCATACACATGGCGAAGAGCAAGGGGGATAGGGGGTAACCTTGTCTTGTGCCACTTCTAATCTTGAAGGGATCCGAGGGGAACCCTTGGTGGGTCACTCTGGCTGTTGGGCCGGCGTACAGTGCCATTATGGCGGTGATTAATTGATTATCGAAACCAAATGCTCCAAGTGTGTCTCTCAAATATGCCCAGTCAATCCTATCAAACGCCTTTTCGGCATCTAGACTTAACACCATAACTTTTAATTTGTTAAAATTAGCTACTTCAATCAGATCGATGATTCGTCGGATGTTATCGGCCGCATGTCTATCTTTAACAAAGCCGACTTGATCTGGGTGAATTAGTGTAGGAAGGATCTGACTTAAACGGTTGGCAATTAATTTGGCGTAGATTTTGATGTCCGTATTGATGAGTGAGATGGGCCTATAACTATTACAGTCTAGGGGGTCTTTCCCCGGTTTATGGATTATTGATATCGACGCTTGGAGCATGTGTTCGGGGAAGGAACTGCCTGCCAAGACTGAGTTAAACACCTTGAGCAGGTAGGGGGCTAATATTTCATTATATTTTTTATAGTATAGGCCCGAAAAGCCGTCCAGCCCTGGAGCCTTCGATGGTTTCAGATTATTAATTACTAGAGATACTTCTTCTAGAGTAAACTATCTTCCCAGGACCTCTCTCTCCTCTGCCGTCAGTTTCGTGTTGCTGAGGAAATTTCCTCTTGCTCTATCTGTTTGGGTGTTATGCGCTATTTTATCTCCATTATAGAGGTTTTCGTAGTATTTTTTAAATTCCTCTACGATAACTTTAGGGTTACCTGAAATGACTCCTGCCTTATTCCTTATGGCCTGGATGCTATAATTCGGGGTTTTGGGTCTTAATTTATTCGCAAGCATAGTATCTGGCTTGTTTGCTTTGTCAAAAAACTTCCTCTTTGACCAATTCAGTGAAGTGTCAGCCTGGGAGGTTAACACCAGATTGAGCTCAATTTGAACATCTTTCAATTGTTTGAGGGTATTGGGATTGTGATTTTGTTTATGTTCATCTGAGAGCTGTTTTAATTTAGATTGTAATATTCGAATTTTGGCAGTTCTTATTTTTTTTCGTTTTGGAGGATAGTCCAATTAGAACTCCTCTCAGGGTCGCTTTGTGGGACTCCCATAGGGAAAGCTGAGAGTCAACTGAGCCTGTGTTGTTTTCAAAATAAAGTTTTATTTCGTCAGCTATAAATTGAGAGAATCCCGGGTCTTTCAGGAGGGACTCGTTCAGTTTCCAGTTTGCTCCTGGTCTGTCTAAGGTTAACTGTATGCATCTCAGCTCTATAGATGCGTGATCTGACCATGAAATATGGATCCCGGTATGGGAGATCTTCGGAACCAGTCTGCTAGAGATAAAGAAGTAATCGATTCTGCTATATGTTGAATGTGGATGGGAGAAAAAGGTGTAATCCCTTTCATGGGGGTGTTGTTCCCGCCAGATGTCTAATAATTGTTTTTTTGCTAAACCCCTACGCAGGGCCTTTGGGATAGCCTTTGGATAAAGCTGTGTTTGGTTCGATCTATCGAGCTTGGGATTTAGAGCTAGATTAAAGTCTCCTGCTACGATTATGGGGCCTTGGGTAACAGTATACAATTTGTTGAAAAAGGTCGTAAAGAATTGTGGATCCTGGATATTGGGGCCATATAGTGTTGCCAATGTAAGTGTTTGGTCATTTAGAGTCCCTACTAGGATTAGGTATCTGCCCTCCTTATCTTTGAGGGTTTTCTCTAGGTGGAAAGGGCATTTATTATGAAAGATGATGGCTACTCCTTGCTTTTTTGTATTAGAAGAGGAGGTATAAAATTGTCGGTAATGTTTGTCCAGGTATTTTGGTGTGTTCTTAGAACTAAAGTGTGTTTCCTGGACTAGGATTATATCCGCCTGCCTTCTTTGATAGTCTGCGCATGCTACCTTTCTCTTGTTTGGGCTATTGAGGCCTTTTACATTGTGGGATAAGATAATTAACCCCATGGCAAAGTGTTTTGGAGGACTAGCGTATGTTGAGGTGTGGTGCGTTGTACCTGTACATCCAGTATTTTTGGAGTGAGAGAATCGCTGAGATGGTCACTGACTTCGGTCAGATGTCGCGGCAATCCGGCGGGGAGGGGAGGGAAAAGGAAGGAGATAAAAAACATTAACAACATAAACAACAGTGTAGATCCAGTGAGGGTCAAGGACCCCTGTGGATCTTTTGCCTGTGGGAGGGGAAATTGCCAGCAATTATCTGCACAGCCTGTGCAGTTGCCCCTGATGTTTAGGGCATACTCCTCCCAGAGGACTTTGTGGCGTGTCCTAGAGTAAGACAGGACATGCCATGTCGGCTTCATGGCGGTAGCTAGGGAAGGGAGAGGGCTCCCCCTCGACCTTGATAGATAATATAACCAGTGTGAACTTTGTATAACAGTTGATTTTTTATTTTTTTTCCTAACAGTGCTATATGTAACCTCGGAACCTTTGAACTGCTATTTTTTGGGCAAGGAAAACCATGTAACAGCAGGGAAACTTAACGGTAGTTGTATGGGCTGAAGGGACAGCAACCTGTTGGGAACTCAGCTCCCTATAGGGGGGAGTTTAGGCTAGGGGGGGTCTCAGATGAGGGTCTCTCGGATTTGTACAGCTAGAGTGGGCTTCGGTGATTGAGAGGGCAATGTCTAACGCCTCTAGCACCCATCCTCTTCTTTGGCTGTCTCCCTCTGTTATTACATAGAGTGTGTAAAATGAGTCTCATTGCAGGAGGTAGGTGGCGATAGCGATCTGAGTCTCTCCCTCTTTGCATTGGCGGATATACCCCTTGATCCATCACCCCCACCCCGTATGGCCCCCCCGACAAACGACGACCCACCCCCCCCCCCCCCCCCGCCCCACTTTGGGTGTTTGATGCAAGCATGCTGTAGCATACAAACCCTCCTTTCGGGGATACCGGAGAGTCCTCTGTGTTGGTGCCTATGTGGCGCCATAGACTCCGCTGCCCGCAACGAGGGGGCGCATGAGCGCGTGTGTGGGGGAATGAGGTGAGGGGCAGACGCGCCATCGGCGGGGGTCAGGACCCTCCATCGGGTCTCGTGCAGGAAATGGAGGGAGCCCCCTCCTTCTGGGTCTCTCTGCCCAGCGGTGCTGCTCAAGACCTCTAAGATGGCTACTGGCCACTTCCGTGTGCAGGGTGAGTCTGCAGGGGTAGCAAGATGGCCGCCGTCCCAGGCCACACATTTGAAAGTCCCAACTTTATATACAGCGCTTATGAACAAACGAACAGTCCAGTGGTTTTGCCGCTTTAAGGCTTAACTGGATCTTGCCGGACTTCAATTAAGAGATGTGTCCCGTGACTTGCTGCGTTGGCGAGTCACTCGGCTCCAGCCCGGCTCCAAGGAGGCTGCTTCTGCGGTGGGCAGGTAAGTGGTTTGGTCTTTTAGGCCCAGCTTCAGCAGAAAGCGGTCTTGATCTTCAGGATTGCGCAGGGTGTGTGCCGAACCATTCTTTAGGACCAGAGACCGAAGAAGAATACCCATCGGTACCTGATTCCCTTGTCCCGGAGGAGCCTGGTGACCGGGGTGAGGGCTTTGCGCTTAAGTAGAGTAGTAGGTGAGAGGTCCTGAAATATTAGGAGTTTGATCCCTTCAAACTCCACGGACCCCTTGGCACGCGCAATTTGGCAGACTGCCTCCTTAATTCTAAAAAAGTGCAGCCGTGCGATGATGTCTCTTGGGGGGTCGTTCGGCTGGGGCTTGGACCTGAGGGCCCTGTGGCATCTATCAAGATGGAGATCTGCCTCAGGCCTATCAGGGAACATGCTTGTAAGCCATTTTGTGAGGAACTCCTCAGGATCAGTGATCTCTTCAGGGACTCCTCTCACCCTGATGTTGTTGCGCCGGTCCCGATTTTCGGCATCTTCTTGCTTAAGTGCAAGCTCATTTATTTGCGTTTGCAAGCTGGCGGTCACTTTTTCGGTTTTGCGGACCGCTTTCACCGTTGCGTCTAGCCGGGTTTCCACCTCGTCGGTTCTGGCGCCAATTCCAGCAATGTCTCTGCGAAGATCAGAGAGTTCAGTATGCATGTGTGATTTTATTTCGTCGCAAAACTCTCTCATTATCCTGCGTGTCATCGCTTCTGTGGACCGGGGTTCCGAGATTTCCCCCATACTTGGGTCTTCCTCTGAGTCTGAGCTGACATGCGGCGGAGAGGGTCCCGGTCTGCGGGTGTGGGTCGGGTCAGCTTTATTGAAGTAGGTAGTGAGGACTGCCTTGGTTTTGCCCGATTTTGCTTTGGCTTGCATCTCTGTATGTTCCGATTGTGAATTATTCACTTTTTGTAGTGTTCCCACTAGTTTGAGTGCTCTTTAAATGCTTTTATTCTGGCGAGGGGGAAGGAGCTCTTCTCTCACGCATCCATTCCCTTAGCCTTCGCGCATGCGCCTCCCATAATGACTTATTTCTAATTGGGGGTTATTCATAATTATTGGGGGAATAATAATTATTCATAATTCTAATTGGGGGTTATGCGATAGTCCCGATCAGGGCACGTCAATGTAGGTATGCGTGTAATAGTGCCCTGACCAGCAGTTTTGCAGTTTCATGAATAAGCCCGTTATCTTCTTGGTAATAGTGAAAGGCGATCGTTAAGTGAACTCGGGAAAGTAATAAAGGTAATCAAAGGATGCATATATAAAAAAAAAAATATAGACAATAATTTAAATTGCAGTTTCAGCTGCCTCTTTTAAGCAGCAATCCAGTTTTCCCCCCTATTTGTCTTTCTTTCTATATTTAAACCACGTGGCAATGTGCAATTCTAAATTTTTACCAAAGCTGACAAGCATTTGGTGCTCCTGTTATAAGTATGTCAAAATCCTGCTTAAAACTTTAGCGAAATTGCCACCTTTCAGTTTCAGTCAATCCTTCAGGCAGTGTATCCTCATATTACTGAGGTAACATTGCCTATAGTTACAGTTTGCCACTCAAACTGCTGGGAACATTTGCAACAAATGATCACAAACAAGAAAATATTGAAAAGATCTTACACTGCTCAGTATATTAAAACTAATTTAAAATTGCATTAAGAATAAAAAAAAGTCACAATTTTCTAATAATACAGAACATGTATTTAAAATATATATATACTGTATAAGATTTCACGTTTTTCAGCTTTAAGGTCAGTATAAGGCTGTGATTATACCAGCTGCTTCAATGCAGCCGCGCTCTCCTATGGCTTCATAAATAGCAACCCTGCAGATCTACATGTGCACATGCACAAAAGATTTAGCAAGCGACTTCAGGGAGACATGCTCAGATGTCACTTACTTTACCACAACGCCGGCCTCTCCTACACCAATCCAATGAATTCTTCAATTGAAGATTTGTCCATAATAGTGATTGATTAATTATTAATAAAATAATTAATGTAATTTAATTTATTACTTTTTTAAAAATAATTAATTAAGTCAGTCAATAATTACCCATGTTCTTCAATGTGTATGGTATGTTCTTCAAAGTACAGATGCAGCCACCAGTATTAGATCACTTACCTGGGTAAAAACTAAGGCTTCTCACAGTAAATGCCTCAACATGCCTCAACATTTCTGTGAGATTCCTAATGACCCATCGGATTAACACAGCGGGGGGTCTCTGCAGTCCCATTCAAACTGAATCAAACTGAATGGGCCTTCAGGGAAACCCCCGCCATGTTAATCCAATGGGCCATTAGGAATCTCACAGAAATATTGAGGCATATTGAGGCATTTACTGTGAGATTGCTCCAGATTTTCCAAGGCAAGTGATCTAATACTGGTGGCTGCATCTGTATATATCGATTTTCAATAAAGGAAAACTATATTTTGTATGAAAACATGAGGTCAATTTTTTCTAGGATTTTCATTGGTTAGATTTTGGAGGAACATAATTGGTTTACTGAACTTCACTTTGATTAGGGCTGGGACCCGCTGCGCCCGGCGGCGCGGGCGGCTGCACGAGCTTTCCCCACCAGCAGGGGAATCCTCCCGAGCCGGTCCCGGGCCCCCCTGGCTGCACAGCTCACTACACGCTGTGACGCGTCAGCCGCTAGGGGATACAAGAGAATTGTAATCCCTAGCTTCGACGCGTCACGTGGTGTGGCTGTGAGCCAATGAGGAGGGGAGGCTTCGGGAGGAGGAGAGGCTTCGGGGAGCGGGGAGGAGTGTGGAGTGCCTGCGTGTGTGTGTGTGTGTGTGTGTGTGTGTGTGTGTGTGTGTGTGCCTGCGTGTGTGTATGAGTGCCTGCGTGTGTGTATGAGTGTGTGTTGCTTGTGATTACTTCAATCAGCAGCTCCAGCCCGAGCCCGTGGAGGGAGGGAGGGGGGGAGAGTAGCGGGTCCCTCCACTCAAGCCACGCCCCCCCTCCCGCTCAAGCCTCCCACTCCCTCCCACTCCCGCCCACCTCCCGCTCCTGCTCCCGCTCCCTACAGACCGCATATCGCGGTCTGTGTATGTCAGCGCCTGTCTGCAGTGCGGGAGCGCTGATGGAGGGAGCGGGGCCTTAGCCTTAGACGGCTGTGTCATGTGACATGGCTGTCGCTGCTTGAAAACAAACCTCCTCAACTGTCTCCCGCTTTGCAGTAGCAAGCGGAGACACAGTTAAATTTGGTATAAGCAGTTTTCAGGGATGTATAACACTTGTTTTTGCGCCACTTGGTGTCTCTACAGGAGCGATTTCTGGTATAATCACAGCCTTATGGTTAAAATATGCCTGCATCTTCTATCAAGTTTACAGCATGATCTACTGTACGCTACTCATACAGGACTTATTCAACCAGTGTGTATTCGTGCTGCTACAGTATACTAAGTGTCAGACTTTCAAGTTAGTATTGCCGCAACAATTTTAAATTCTAGTGGAAAAAATATTACTGTGTATCCTCGACTAAAAGGAGCTATATAATCAAATTGTATCCAACAAAATGATGCATCCTAACAATAAGCATTAGATTTTGGGGGATTTGGGGGAAAGGGTCTTGGCATGCATGGATTGGAGCACTGTGTCTTACCTGACAGTCTTCGACCAGCTCCAGACATGCATATGCAAAACAGAAATAGAAATAATTATTATACCATGACACCAGTACAGTCCATTGTTATATAGTATCTTCTGCTTTTGGGGGGTTGGAGGAGACTACTGTAAGCATGCATGGCATGGGGTACAACACTTTACATTAGGACTAGAGTTTTACATTAGGTTTTGGGGGGTTTGGGGGAAGGGACTTGACATGCATGGATTTGAGCACTGTGTCTTACCTGAAGTATTGCTGGGAGCGTTTCCAGCACCAGGGGGGGGGGGGGGGAATTCCTGTCTTCACCCAGCTCCAGACATGCAAAATAAAAAAAAAGCATTAAACAATGAAACCATGGTCTCGTTCATTTTGACAGCGGCTCGCTGCTCAATTACAGTAAAATGGAAGAAGATTAAACCACCTAGTAGACAATTGGTGCTAGCCAGAATAAAGGAGGTCTGATCTATGGAGCTATTATCTGCTCTCCTGAAACAAAACATAGATACATTTAATAAAATCTGGGACGGGTGGCCATACGTCTAAAACCAAGAACATTGACCAACAATAGCGTTAAGAAGAGTCCTGGTGCTGATTCTCGGTGGGGCCGCTGGCGGGGGGGGTACCTCTCCTTCCCCCCACCCTCACCCCCCATTCCCTACCCTCTTTCCTCTATCCCTCCCCCCCTCCTTTGTCTACTTCTTCCCCACCCCTTTTCTTTTTCTTCACTCCTTTACTCCCTCTCTCTATTACCCTCTGCAAAAATGGGAAATTGCCGGGCTTGCTTCTTGTGTGCTCGTCCTCCCGGCTGGGGGGGGGGGGTGGAGGGCCTACTAAGGGTCCAGCCCTTAAGACCCAGGGAGTGAACATCTCGTGCGTCTAGTTCGAGGTCTTTGTATTCCTCTCGAAGTTCTACTACGGGCTGTAAATGTCTACTTACCTCAGCCTGGGTCTGCACTTTACCATGTTGTATGTTTTTCCCTGTAAAACCTCAATAAAAACTTTGGGAAAAAAAACTTTGAAACAATTTAAAACAATCAACTGTTTTTTTTAGATTAAGATTAGAAACATTGGCGCCACTCTATATTCTTAAATAAATGTAGAACTAGCAGCAGTCATCAAAAAAGTCGATGGACCTTGTAACATGGGAGTTATCCATGTTCAGGTAATGTGCCTCTAATCCAGCAGTGTGGTGGTTAACTGCTGGTAGTCAATTAACAAACACCACCTGCCTGATTAAATGGCTTAGAAAAGCCTGTCTTTTGAGACACAAAGTGAGACTCCTTAGCACACACCTGAGCTGAACTTGGAGACAAACAGTCTTGAGCCCTGCCAGAAGAAAAAGCAGAGCTGCTTTCAAGACACAGGGGAAACTTCTAAACCTGAACGCTGACACACCCTGAGGAAAAGGGAGCTGAACCAGGGACAGAGAAGATTTTCCCTCCAAACCACAAGGAACAGATAAGACTTTCATTTATGAGACTTCTTATATCTGCTAAATTCATGCTATATGTTTGGGGCTGGGAGACATGCTTATCTAAGGGAGTTGTGAACTGCATAGTATTTCACTAGAAATACTCCCAAGTGAATAGAAGCTTTGTTTACCCCTTGTTTGGATGGTTTCCTGATGTTAAGGAAACAGGCGCAATAAAAGGCTTATTTAATTTCACTATAATCAGTCTCCCTTGCATACCTCTGTGAGCGTCCGCCTACAGACCTCCAAGGAAGAGCCCTTGTATGCCTCAAAAGGCCATTGATGCTGTCTCTCTAACAGTTCTCATAAGAAGAGTTGTAACATTAAAAGAGCACTTCACTTCTTCCATAATTGTGTTTCTTAAAGTTGCAGGAAGACCCTTCTTGAATTTATTGCCTTCATAATTGACATTTTGGGTCCACTCTCTGTGCAGCTTAAAACTGACGTGGTGTTTAAAGATAAACTGGGCATATTTCTGAGGTAGACCACCGCATCTGATTTTGTATTTATCCCGGACGCTCTGGGGCAGTTCTCCCAACATGATGTCTGGGAGCTGTACAATCCTGGGTGCTGGAGGGCGTTTGCTTCTGGCAGCGGGTGGGGTAGATGGTCTGGGAGGATGCTTTCCTCCTGTCGTGGCCTTACCGAGGTTGTCATCTTCTCCACCAGAAGGGTATACATGTATTCTGCCAATGGAGGAGGTGAGCTCGGGGCTTCGGGGCGAACATCGGTGGTGCTAGAGCAGGTGAGCTGGGGGCTTCAGGACGAACATCGGCATTGCTGGGTGCTGGAGCAGGCGAGCTGGGGGCTTTGGGATGAACATCGGCGTTGCTGGGTGCTGGAGCAGGTGAGCTGGGGATTTCCGGATGAGCATCGGTGGACAAAGGGTCAGAGCGGGCGGATGTTTTGTTATCGGTGACGGTGGGCGATGGCAGTGAAAAGTCCGGGACGTCCGATTCAGCTTCGGTGGGTGCGGGGGAACTTTTGGTGCCCATCCAAACTGATTGATTGAAGTTTATTTTGGCCATTTTATTCTTAACATACAGCCGCGGCCCATTTTATTCTACAACATTTCCGATTTTTTCACCGCGTTCATGCCGTATTCATGTTGCATTCATGCCGGAGTCACCCACGGTTGATGAGTTTATTGATAATGATTCGGATTTAATTGGTTGCAATTCTTCACGTATCCGCCATGTGGCAGATATTCATGAATTGTAATGAATTCTAACGTACTGTATGCGCATGCGTTCAGTAATGTGTCGATTTGCAGGTGTTTGAAAAAAATACCACAGTGGTCCATTGTGAATTGACCTTGGTACTGAAGAAGTTACAACACTGTATCAATTTAGGCTTTTCATATTAAAAACTCAATGTGTCTGGTGTTCTGTCTGTTGTCCAAGTGTTTCGAGATGAGTGCACTGCAGTACGTGTTCCAAAAATCCAACGTAACGTACGCTTATTTAATATGGGCCGCGATTAATGCAACTGATGATAAGATGGCAACAGTTGGTCAAATTTATCAATATTTTATCGAAAACTGTGGCTTTTACAAATGTTCACCAGATGCTCGTGTGGAAGCGTGCAATAAGGAAAAAGTTATGTAACGATTCGTGTTTTTTTCGTATTGATCCCGCACCCAGTGTTAAAGGAGGGTATTGGTGTGTAGCACCAGATTTTTCCCATATCTTTGATCGTGGAGACTTCAAAAGGCGAAGGGTCATGTTAAAACCAACTAAGAAACGTCAGTCACAGGCAAGCAATGGGCCAGTGACAGTGACAGCTTCCAATAACGGTCCGACCGTCAGTGAAAACCTGGTGACCGGCAACCCTTGCTGTCTGTCCCCGCCCGGATACCTGCAGCCTGAGCAGGATTTCGCGTACAGATACCAGCAAGCTTGCATGTATCAAAGCGATTTCCAGCCTCATCAGCTGTCAACTACAGGTGTAGCAGTCCTGCTGTCACCTGTCAACTACGTGTATAATCAAGAATACGGGACTGGCAGTGGCTCGGCGCCAGCTGATTGGCAAAGTCTATGGTGAGTTCTTTTTTTGAAATATCAATATCAATACACAGTCAAGCGATTTAACCTGTAATCAATCGCTTTGCTTATGGTTCTTTACAGTACTTTTATTACAGCAATATCATTGGCTGAGCAGCTTCTACAGTACTGTACAGTAGATACTGAATAATTGGTGGAAAGCTAGGCGCATGCGCATTGGAACCTTTTTGAAACGCATATGCATGTCATCACATCTACAGTAGGCGCATGCGCATGTGAACAGGAGACGCCCCCTGAGAAAATTATTGGTGGCACTGACTGTGGGAACTTCTTTAGGGGACTGACTGGCCATTACAGTAAAACTTGTACTTTTATTTTTCCTCAGAAAAGAAATCTTTGTCATCTCATGCAGAAAACGGCAAATGGAGGGATTTCGATGGATAATATCGCTTTGTGTAACAATGCCTGCACATTGCTAAATCGGATTTTAAAAAAACACGTACCGGAGTCAACAGTTTAGTGGCCGTTGTTTTTGATTAGGATAGAATACTGTAACTGAGAGCTTCATAGAAAACCTGAAACAGTATGCTGTTGTTTTCAGACCGTATACAATACTTTGTTATATACATACTGTATAATAAACCCGAAAAATAAAAAGTATGCATTTAGTCAACATGTATTCCAGTACATATGTGTATTCTATACCCGTACAGCATGTATTGTTTTAATACTCTTGTGATGTACTGCGCATGCGGTACAGTACTGTATAGTATGCCTGGACAGTACTGTTACAAAAACAAACAGGAATAGGGGGAGCATGGGATTAGAGAACGATGCAATATATATACACAGACGATATGGCACTAACAGAATTCTCATGTGGTGAATGTGGGACAAAATACATAGGATACTATTGTACTTACACGGCCATGTGTAAGTAGAAATGGTAAAGGGTATCTTTAGTAGAACAATTCTAGCCCCTCCAAGCGCTGGTGCAGGTAAATCAGTAGGATATAAATATATATATATATACTCACACGGCCCAGTGTGAGTAATTACGAGGATTGGTATCTTTGGGGTTAACTTAACCCATCCAAATATATTGGCCGGACGTGGGAGACTGCCCTCAAGCCTGACGTCAGCAGGGACTCAAATCCCAGTCTTGGCCGTCAGTCAGGGTCTCTCCCCGGTACCGCAGTGGGGGGGGGGGGGGGGGGGAAACAAGTGAGGCGCGGTATCAGTTGAAATTCAAAAAAGCATTTATTCAGTAGGATAAAAAAGTGAACTCACATACATATAAAATGCACCCCTGGCCTCCCCACGTAGTCCAGGATCAAGCTTCAGCAACAATTTGCACCGTTCCCACGTCCGGGATGCAGGAGGATGGAACTTTCCTGCTTGACTGCAAAGGCTGCTCTGTGATCTGGCTACGGAAGCCTCCATGGGACACAATCAGCTACTGGATCGAGCAACGCGTTTCGCCGAATAATCGGCTTCCTCAGGCTCATATGATGACGTAGGGAGGGTCTTGTCAGTTTAAATAGACCCTCCTGCATACTTAATTACTGATTGAAACGGGCTGTCTATCTCAAACCCCTAATTACATTTAATTTAACATAACTAGTCACAATTCATTCCTATACAAATGTTCTCAGTCTGGATTCTTATTCATAGCTCACTGTACACATATTGAACAGCTTATGCTACATGATTCATATACTATAAATTGAGCCCTCAGGTACTCAATGGTTTTAAATGTCCGTTATTACCAAAAAGGGTACACAGCTCTTATGGAATCTGGTCATTACCATAACAATAAATGAATGAATAATTTATTCCGTACCTCATTAAAATAATCTCACTGCTTAATGAATAACGTGCTAAAATCACCCTTTACCATTTCTACTTACACATGGCCGTGTAAGTACAATAGTATCCATGTATTTTGTCCCCCATTCACCACATGAGAATTCTGTTAGTGTCGTCTGTGTATATATATTGCATCTTTCTCTAATCCCATGCTCCCCATATTCCTGTTTGTTTTTGTATCTGTATAAGGGCTCTGGATTAACCCTGTATTTGAGTAGAAGCAGAAGGGATTTTAAAGCGGACTCTAGACACCTACAAGAGAGCCATTGTTTATTTTATTGCTGTATTCTAAGCACCCTTTTTGATCTAATACTCAAGGTTGTTTTTTCCTGGACAGTACTGTACTGTATGTTCTAGAAACACTGTATTTTGTTATAAAAGGAGACAATAAAACAATTTAAAACAAATCCAAAGGAGGTGTGCTTGTAGTAGGGGAAGGAATTTCTATGGGACATATGCCTTTTGTCCCATCCGGTTTGCAGTGTACCAAGTGATTCTTTGGATTCCTTGCCTGTTGCCGGACTACCTCACCTTTACCATTCTGCCATTCTCCCGTCATGACCTTGGAACTGTGACCCCTACCATTCTGCCTCTCTCCAGCTCTGACCCCAGAACAGTGACCACAACAATCCTGTCTCCTCCTGCCCTGACCTTGGACCCGGACCCCATGACCCAGACCTTCAGGATACAGATTCCAGGTATGAGTCAGTCACTACTCTCCACTTCTGCCTAGCGGGTCTATCTCCTGAACAGTATATAGCAATGTACAGGACTGTAACGCGTTGCACAGGCAAACGCAAAGGACCCCACAGAGGTAGAGAAGTCCGTGTCCCTCTAGGGCCAACTTCTGGGTAAGCACTCGATCCACCTGGCTAAATTGGATCCTGCATTAGCTTCCATCGCCTCTACCTTGCAAACCCTGACTACCCACTTTCTCTGTGTATCCCCTGCGGATCCCTCCTCGGCTCCCATTCCTTTGGCCCAGCAAGTGGCACCCATTCCGGTTGTTCTCAAGAGCCAACCATTCCCTATTTATTACAAACAGGTGATCCAGAGTGACCACCCTAAAGAATTCCCAATGTGTTGCACTCTACTTAATAATAACAATCATCTAAGGGACAAAATCCCCAACCGTATAGGGAAACAGGAAGTTTAAAAACGCAAAAACAAAAAATTATTTATTCTAAATCAACACTTCTAAATAAAGACATTAATTATTATGAGTTAAAAACAACTAAAAATGAATGGCACGCGACCTGTATACGGAACAAGGGTTAATACCGACGCTCGCAAGCGCACCCACTCTTCACCTCCGCAAAGGTCCGTCAAATGGACAGTATCCCCTCTTACAGGATCAAGGATCAATACACAACCCGCAAGCTGCCCCACTCTTCACCCACTCGGGTCCCTCAAATGAATTGTATCTCTCCTCAAGCCGTCCCAATATACCACCGCCACGAACAGCACACAAGTGAGCACGTGACTTTAGATATGCTACCAGGGTTAATACACAAAGGCTTCTCTAGCAACCCCCCTTTCTCCTCTGCAAGGAACCAGCGAGTTAGTATTAACCCCTACCCAATTGCACATCATAACCATCCACTGCCACCACCTGAGGTTATGCAGATATGATAAAAGATCTTAGACTAAAATATCCACTAGGGCCTCAGATCCCTGTTTATTATAGGAAAAACTATGCACTTTAACACAAAATCAGCTTTAGTAACGTGTGCCTGAATTTAGTAAGTTATTCTCTCCAGCGTGCACAAAGTTCATTCAGAGCCCAAAGCATTACTTATTAAATGGTTTAATATATATAACAATACAGTGCTTGAATTACAGAAAAGGTATTAAAAAATAAACATACAATTACAATATAAGGCAGAACAGCTTCTTAAAATAAAAGGGGTAAAACAGAAAATCCTATACTGTACCTTACCACATGCTATGGATTTTCCCCAGAGAGGCACTGGTTCAGAAGATGAGGTCTGCCATGCTATCCAAGCATGCCCCTAGTCAGATCTGCCCAGTAACAACCTGGCCCAGACTTAGATACAATATTTTCATAAGCCCACCCATTTCTACAGAATACCTTGACATTCAGAGCAGACAGAAACAGTCCTGCCCAGTTTCAGACTCAGCATTTGGTATTTTGTTAAACAAGTGTACTGTAGCTCATTAACCCCTCGAACACCAAAGGGAATTAAACAACCTAGTAGCTCATGATATTATCATGACATCTCCCTCCTTAAGATGAGCGAAGGGACTGGCTTACACGCTAGTCCCGCGTTCAAACAAATAAAACCTTTAACATTTCCTCTGGGTTCCTAGGGATGACAGGCTGTAATGGGAAGCTCTCTCCCCCCCTTTGGCACAATCCCCCTTGAACACCCCCCTGAGGTATTCTGTGATGGCAGGCTGTTCTTGGAGACCATATTTGCCCCCCACTCTGGTACAACCCCTGTCAGTCACCCTTCCCTGATCCCCAGTGTGCGTCAGTATCTGGAATTGTTCAGCGAATTCCTGGGCTAGTTGGGTCACAGCGGTCTCATATTGGGTAAACATCTTGCCAAGATCATTACCTAGTAACATATTAGCAGGAATAACATCAATTACTTCCACCTCCCGCACTCCCTGCCCAGTGTCCCAATTCAAGTATACCTTTGCCACTGGCAAAACGTGGCGGCCCCCTCCCGCCACCCCCATATGCAGAGTCCTTCCAGAAATGATTTCCTCAGGCCGCACCAGTCCTGGTCGCACCAGGGTAAGTATAGCGCCCGAGTCTCTCAGTCCTTGGGTGAGTTTCTGCCCCACCAGGACTGGCTGCAAGTGGGCACCGTTGTTTTTTCCTTGCCCAGGTACCACACAGGCCCCTAGGTGCAGTCCTGAGGGGCGATCCCCTCCAGAGGCAGTTGCAGGCCTCTTCCTTTCTGGGCAGTTGGTGCTGATGTGCCCCAGCTGTTGGCAGGCAAAACACCGACGGGTATCCCCCTGTCTCGGTGTGCCAACCGCCCCTCCTAAAGAAGCCTCAGTTGGTGTATCAAGAGGAGGTCGGGGGGTTTCCTCCAATCTACCCCCCTTCCATTTTGGGAAATGCTCCATCCGTGGTCTTGAAGGGCTAGAACCTCTGCTGCTTGGTTCGGGCAATGCCCTCTGGAGCTTGGCAAATACCATCTGTTGCCGTAGGCCTGCAGCGCCTCTCGTCTCTTCAGCTGCTGGCCATTCTCTTTCTGCTGCACATCCTGCAGCACCTCTCGTCTCTGCAGCTGCTGGCCGTTCTCTTTCTGCTGCACATCCCGCAGCACATCTCACTGCGACGTGATCTGAAGCTGATCTTTCTCTCTCAGCCTCACGCTCTTGGGACTGGGTGATGAGCTGCAACTGCATTCCCTCATCTACTGGTCCCAGGCACTCGTGGGCGATATCCAGGGCTACACCACACTCACTTCCACTGCGGTGGGCATCCTGGCACAGTGTAGCATCTTGCCCTCTATCATCTTCCAGCAAGACTTGTATGCGCTCTTCTTTATCTTTACCCAGACCTTGGAGATCACGCTCCTCACACAGAGCCATCAGTGTCTCTTTTGTCTGGCGTTGGTATAAAGCAGCCATATTGTCTACACTTTACTCAAAATAAAAAGATAGCAAAAGAAAAACAAGAGGGGGGGAACGAAACTGTCTGCTTGTATGTTTTATAAAAATAGCACTGAGTAATAGCTTTGGGGTACTGAGCTGTGATCTCTCGCAAGACTCACACAGGTCAGTCACTTTTTAATGTTTTGTTTATCCCGCAGGCATAAACGCAAACCCCTAAAAAGCTCTGATATTAACAAAATTACAAATTGTTATCCCACCGCTATGCCACCATTTGTCAAGTACGACCCCCTGCTAGCACACGACCTGTATCCGGAACAAGGGTTAATACCGACGCTCGCAAGCGCACCCACTCTTCACCTCCGAAAAGGTCCATCAAATGGACAGTATCCCCTCTTACAGGATCAAGGATCAATACACAACCCGCAAGCTGCCCCACTCTTCACCCACTCGGGTCCCTCAAATGAGTTGTATCTCTCCTCAAGCCGTCCCAATATACCACCGCCACGAACAGCACACAAGTGAGCACGTGACTTTAGATAGGCAACCAGGGTTAATACACAAAGGCTTCTCTAGCAACCCCCCTTTCTCCTCTGCAAGGAACCAGCGAGTTAGTATTAACCCCTACCCAATTGCACATCATAACCATCCACTGCCACCACCTGAGGTTATGCAGATATGATAAAAGATCTTAGACTAAAATATCCGCTAGGGCCTCAGGTCCCTGTTTATTATAGGAAAAACTATGCACTTTAACACAAAATCAGCTTTAGTAACATGTGCCTGAATTTAGTAAGTTATTCTCTCCAGTGTGCACAAAGTTCATTCAGAGCCCAAAGCATTACTTATTAAATGGTTTAATATATATAACAATACAGTGCTTGAATTACAGAAAAGGTATTAAAAAATAAACATACAATTACAATATAAGGCAGAACAGCTTCTTAAAATAAAAGGGGTAAAACAGAAAATCCTATACAGTACCTTACCACATGCTATGGATTTTCCCCAGAGAGGCACTGGTTCAGAAGATGAGATCTGCCATGCTATCCAAGCATGCTCCTAGTCAGATCTGCCCAGTAACAACCTGGCCCAGACTTAGATACAATATTTTCATAAGCCCACCCCTTTCTACAGAATACCTTGACATTCAGAGCAGACAGAAACAGTCCTGCCCAGTTTCAGACTCAGCATTTGGTATTTTGTTAAACAAGTGTAGCTCATTAACCCCTCGAACACCAAAGGGAATTAAACAACCTAGTAGCTCATGATATTATCATGACAGGGAAGTTACAGAGACAGCAGGTGAGGGAATAAGTGCTGTAGATGGCAGTGCTTGGTCAAAATGGGTGGTAGGAGTGACTGAGTGTGGGACAGCAACCATGAGTGCAGCCTATAGGGATGCTTGTTTTGTGGGGAACGTTTTAAGTTTAATCAGTTTTAAAATGTGAGGGTTAACACAATTTACAGGGGAAGAGATGGCAGAGAGGCATCGGTGAGATCAGGTGTGTATGTCTGGGTTCAGGTCTAAGGGAGATCCCCAGCAGCAGGAAGGAGTAGATAGAGGTTGTGAATAGAGGATTTGTGTGGGTGTTTTTTATTGAGGGGTAAAGAAGTTGATGGAAGAAAGGTGTATAAATAATGGTGCACTGGGTAGTGGGGAAGTTGGAAAGAACAGAGACATTCACAAAGTAGTCCTCCTTCCCCTGATGAAGTGTGACAAGTTCACGGGAAACGTGCTTTGGGTAGCAGTGACATCATGACGCTGACGTCCACACAGTGAGCGGACCGGAAGGAGTAGCGCGGGTGGAGACGGGTTGTATGCCGTTGCCAATGTGCCTTTTTACATCAAGTTTGCCTGATTACAGTTGTGTAATTGTACATATTGCATACATCACCTCATGGTTAAGTAGAGTTTTCTGTTATGCTAGCAGCAGACACACAGCGATACGCGGAACTAAGCTGTGCAACTGCGGGCTCTGTCTATTGAAACAATTGGACACAGATATAGAACTCAGCTGATAGCCACTGTTGATGTCGGAGAGCCAGAGGAAGGTTGCTATTGTTTCGGTGTCGTGTCTGCATATTGATAGGAGCTGCATTGTGTTATTATAGCTGATATTTTGTTGTTCATACCTTATCATACCTTATCACTCTATGATGCAATGTATTACATAGGTTGAAGGGGTTTTAGACATCATTTCAGAGTGAACCTTTGTGTCCCTTTCCTTACCTAAAGCATCATACGACTGGCACATCATTCCGTTTCAACAGCTGACATTGGTGATGATGTAAAGAAGATTTCTCTTACTGTAGCTAGTCAGTATATACTGTACAACTCTTACTAAATCAAGGTTAATACTCTACACTACCATATACAATCCACAGCCTACTTCCTCATAGCTGGTGTGACGATGGTAAGGTGCTCTGCTGATGTTATTATTTCAGATACATATGCGAACATATATTTTATAGCATGTGTTATTATGCAAGAAATAGCTTAGGCAAGCACGGGTTACATCCTATGCTACTGTACCTTGTAGGGCAACCTTCAATCTTATTACACCATTGATACCAACTATATAGATCGTCCGGTTTCACTGAGGGGATTTTATTCACATTGTATATAGATTATCCACTTTGTTGGTTGATATTACATATATGTTAATAAAATTTTATTCATTTTCATACATTTAGTGGGGTCTCTCTGAGCTAATCATAGCTCTTATAGTCTTGATATGTGTTTGAGTATGGTACTCTGAGCTATTATTGCCTAACATTACACTTATAAAATACGAGTGCAATTTGAGAGGGACTCTTTCTTGTGATCCCATGTGGGATTCACATAGTTGTTGTATATATACATTCACAAAGGAGTTAGGAAACAGTCAACGGAAAAAGCAATAGAAATGGCATAGTGAGATGCACGAGGAGAGACTTCCCAGGTACTGGGGGATAGGAAGAGTACAAAGAATCACAGATTTTCGAAAGTTAAGTTCTCACAGTGGCAAAGTTGTTGTGCAGAGTCCAGATGTTCTTCACCTCCAAATCCAACTCCAAAATTAACTCTACCAGACACTTTAAAAGTGACACTTAAGATGGGACACACAGCCAAATGGCTTCAAAAACAAAAGATAAAAACCGGGCGCTACTCAAAAAATAAGTGAATATTAAATAATTAAATAATTATACGATATACGTGACAGTGTGATTCAATTGATAATCAGTGCACAAATTGTGTTTAGTGACCTTCACCAATGTGTAAAAAATTATATAAATAATAAAGTGCAATACAATAAATAAAAAAGCAGCTCTACACCCTTAGGACGGACTGTTCAGGTCCAGATGGTTCTTGTGCAGATTTTCAAATTGGAGCGGAGCGCTGGGTGACTCAGGATTATGAAAAAGAAAAATGAATACAATAGTGCAGATGGTATTGGAATAATAATATAAATAAAATGCATTTGGTATTTTGTTAAACAAGTGTAGCTCATTAACCCCTCAAGCACCAAAGGGATTAAAAATACCCAATATCTCATGACATTATCATGACCCTACCCATGCAATTACTTGTGCTCTGAGGAGAGCTATTTGCTTATTTAAAAAGACTGTGATCTATCGGTTTGTGCTTGGAGAGTAGCCAGCTTTTTGTTCATTTACAAATTTCTCAGGATTCAGCTGTCTTTTGGCTCTAGGAAGCGCCTGGTTAGTTAACCCTTTGGTTACCTGGTATTCATATATAAGGCTTTCTCTACTCAAATTCTGGAAGCACATAGCATGGTGACACCTAAACCAGGTAGAGATCCATAAGTATGTAGTAATTATAGACCAATCTCCCTACTTAATGTAGATATCCCAACACTTGCATTCTGCTCAAGGATGTCTTCTCTCTACCCCTTTTGTATCTAAAGGCCTCTCCTGCATTAAACCCTTCTCACTGACTGCCCACACCTCTGGAATGCACTTCCCCTCAATATCCGACTAGCACCCTCTCTATCAATATTTAAGACCCACGTCAAAAAACACCTGCTTAAGGAAACATATGAGTAGCTCCATGGTTGATACTGTACAACTCATATATTAACCTTGGCCCCTTGCAGATGCACTTACCAGAACGCGCTCCTATTGTCTTCCTACCAACAAATTAGATTGTAAGCTCTTCGGGACAGGAACTCCTTTTCCTAATTGTTACTTTTATGTGTGAAGCACTTCTCCCCTTTATGTGTTATTGATATTATTTGTTATTTATTTGATTGTCACTTATATTACTGCTGTGAAGCACTATATACATTAATGGCGCGATATAAATAGAGACATAAATACATACATATCAAAATTGATGCAATCAGCTGAACTCATTATTGCCCAGCCGAATCAACCAGGATCAGACGGCATCATCCCACAGAGAGAAACAAGTTATAACACAAGGAAACTATTATGTAATTTTTGCAAGCGAGGTGGGGGGAGGGAGTCGTAGCCAAAACGGGTCAGGGGGGGCATGGCCATGATAGGGGAGCAGGCACTGTACAACAACAATAGTTAATGGCACTGGAGATGTCACATCGAAAGTGATGTGAATACATTTGCATGCATTCACTGATATGAGCCAACTGCCTTCATGTAATCTCACCACTGTGCCCAATCAGTAGAACAGTACATTAACTGACTTCCTTGTAAAGCACTTGTGTTATGGCAAGTCCCTCCTCCCCTCCTCCCCTCCTCCCCATCTCCTCATTGGCTCCCTGCCACACCACGTGACGCATCGCTGCTTGGGATTACAATTATATTGCATCCCCTGCCTCTCTGATGCGTTACAGCGTGTAGTGAGCCCTGCAGTGAGGAGGGACTGGGACCGGCATGGGAGGATACAACAGATGGTGAGTAGCGCGCACGTGGCCCTGGGCGCCGCCGGACGCAGCGGGACCTAGGCTAAATATCTTTGAGTTAAGCTGCCCGGGACTAACTATCAGCGTTTGCAGTTTATTTAAAAAGAGTTTTTTCTGCCCGGCGACATTCTTCCCTACAAAGAAAACACCAACAGCAAGGCCAGAAGGGTCTGACCAAAAACGGAGACTCAGGGCAATCTGCTACCAGAAAATGGCATCCCACCAAAAACGGAATCTGCATGGATTGTACCACACTAAAATGGTGGTTCCCACTGGAACCAAGGACCACACAGATGTTTGCAGAAGTTGAATGCCCTTGCACAATTCACAGGATCGGCTTCAAATGCCAATTCAAATTGAACCTCGCACTGGTTAAGGAAACCTCTGCACTCCTGTGTGTTGCCGGCATACGGCTTCGGAGGCGGTTTCTTCACGTGGTCTGCATCTTGTGGGCTCGTCATAATGTTATGCCGGAGTAGCCCGCAGACCAGACCTGTCCCTAGATCTGAGGTGGCAGGTATGAATACACACACCGACAGAGCGAGGGACGTGTCCGGGTTCTGGTATTAGATGGTGCCAGACCAGATGGGGAGTATTGCGTGAATACTTGCCGGTACCGTTTTTTCCAGAAGAATGGTCGTTGCCGTTGCCGTTGCCGAGATCAGGGGTAGGAGAAGTATGGAGGATCGAGGTGAGAGCCGTGGTCGAAGGGAGCCAGGAGGTACGTAAACAGGAACAATCTGAATTCGATAGCCAAAGGGGGAAGTCTGCCAAGCCTGCCAAGTCTGCCAAGCCGCGTCAAAAACGAGAGAATCAAAAAACAAGCACTGTGAAACACCCATACAAAAATTATGACGAGCGAGGAAGCACAGGAGAGAGAGGGTATATAAATGCCGCTATTCACCTTACCGCTGCTCTCTGCATGAGGTCCATTATTTTAAATGCAGTTATCGGGCCTTTCTGCATATGAAGATAAAATAACGCCATAACAGGTACAATTTATTAACATCTCCAATTTATTTTTGCTCTGCTCTCTGCATGAGGCCCTTAATGATTCAGCCACACAGGCCTTTCTCAAAAGCAGAAATTGCATAATGTGCACAATCAAAAACTCAACCCTCTTTTAGCCCCAGACCAGGTGTCATGAATAGTCTAATTAGTCCAATTCAGTCCCTCATCATCCAGCACCGTCGCTCTGTTAAAATCTCCTTCCTTGCTGACATCATATGTTGGTATATCATCCAATAGGAATCTTCTTCTGTATTCTCACGAGAGTTCCTGCACCAAATCTCCTCTGGTAATATGGAGTGGTGTCAAAAGAGAACCTCCTCATCATGTGAAGTCATCCCGTTGGCGTCCTCATCAGCGTCATGATGTAATGGCTTCCAGATCCCTGTGGTGCTCCCGATGTCTTAACTCCATATACAGATTGGCAGAGTAGCTTGCCATGCATACTGATTGGCGACGTTCTAGCGGAGTGACGTCATAGTGTCTGTCCCCTAATGCCATGTCCTTATTGATCCGCTGCCAAGGCAACCATTGACTGTAAACAGAGTGAGAGGAATTGAGTACAGGTAGTCCTCGGTTATCCAAAACAATGCGTTACTCAAAATGGCGTTGTAAAGCGAAACGTTGTAAAGCGAAACACGTTTTCCCATATTAACACTATTTAAAAGAAAGGTTGCGTTCCTGAAGGCATTTTTAACACTAAAATACACCAAATATTTTATGCAGGCAATAAGATATGCAGCACACACATAAATTATATAGTTATATACTGTATTATATATATTATATAACATAATAAATAATATATTGTATAATATAATATTATATAGTATATATAATACTGGCTTATCCAACGCTCTTACAATGCTTTGCAACGTTGTGTATGTGTGTATATACTGTATATACACATTGACATAAACAACGTTTCAAAGCGTCGTAAGAGCGTTGGATAAGCCATTTTGGCGTTGTAAAAATGAATATAGGTATGCATTGCATAGCGTTGGATAAGCCATTCGTTGTAAAGCGAAGCCTTGTAAAAAGAGGACTGCCTGTACAAAGTGTAAATAAACTGACTATAGAAGACATATGTGCTTTGTATGGCCTTGGTGGGTATATTATGGGTTACATTATAAAATGGGAGTTTTATGAGGTAACATTAAGAAAAATTGAGTAACAAAAAGTCATTTAAGTGCTATACAGAAAATACATTCATATACAACAGCACTAGTGAAACTAACTGATTGCTAATTACTATCTACACAGGTTGATAATAAACACCTATTAGTAATTGGGAAAAATATATATTTCTAAAAACATTAAGTGTTAATAAAAAAATCCCTATTTTTGTTTTTGTTTCTATTCTTTCCATATACAGTATATATATTGACCCGTATAAACATATTTTCTTTTTTTCTTTTAAAGATATTTCACAATTAACTTTATAATTTCAGTATGTGCCTGACAGTTTAAAGATCCAGTTTTGATCTTCATCATGTCAATATGCCAACA
>WSYH01008960.1:0-27379 GCA_036426205.1 Ascaphus truei | reverse complement strand
AGAGAGAGGGAGAGAGAGGGGAGAGAGAGAGGGAGAGAGAGAGGGAAAGAGAGGGGGAGAGAGGGGGAAAGAGATGGGGAAAGAGAGAGGGGAAAGAGAGAGGGGGAAAGAGAGAGGGGGAAAGAGAGAGGGGGGAAAGAGAGAGGGGGAAAGAGAGAGAGAGAGAGAAATGAATGAATGCGTGGGGAAGAGAGAGGGGGAAAGAGAGAGAAGGAAATGTAACAGGGACTTATCCCTGCTTAAATAAAGCTACCTCAGAGCTCTGAATCCAGCAATGAGCTGGTTAATTGTAGACTCAATTACCATGTTTCCACATGGCTAATCAGAGCTATAAAAAAATCCTCTAGTGGACAACTGTAGAGGGGGATTTCCTTAGCACACAAGGATGCTGACACAGGAGAGAGACAATGTCTTGAGCACAAAGGCTGTACTGAGATCAAGATACCCAGTCACCACCAACCTACAGGGCCACCTGCTTAAGGTACCACTTGTGACTTTGGGGTGATAGACTGGTAAGGGGATTTTCCTCCCAGTCTTGTAGAGAGGGACTGGGAAGTGCGATAGCAGAGCACCCTTGCTAATGCCCACTTTGTGATGCATTCTATCACTTTCCCAGTGGCCATAGCATGGGCAAACACTTCCCAGATACATACGAACACCAGCACCCGAGAAGAGAGCCTCACAGGCTAAGAAAATCTCCCCAGTTAAATGCTACTTTTTGCAATTATATTTAGCCATGATGCAGATTATAGTAATCAAGACGGGATTTAATGAAGGAAATCTGTAATTTAGAATTGTGGTTGATTCTGGGCTGAAAAGAGCTGGTTATGGTCATTCTGACTATGGGGAAAGTTATAGAATGAATCCCTTGCCTACTTCTGTGGAAGATACCTCAACTTCTAAGTCATGTCATCTGTCTTTATACAGTAGTTTTCTTTTTCATCTTTATTGGTTTAAGAGAGATATTTTGTACTGGCTTTCTTTGTTTCAAAAAAGCTAACTACTGAAAAAAATATTAGTAATGACCCATGCTTGCTCTCATCTATTCTGTCTCTCCCTTTTTTCCCATTCAGTACTTCTTACTCTTTCTTGGGAGGTTAATAATTAAACTGCAATAGTGCCCACTGGGACCCTGACAGACAGAAATTCATTTTAAAGTCAATAGTCAATAGTACATTTTGCGCAATAGTGCCCCGATCTGAACAATTGCAATTTACTGAATAAACCCTCTGTCTTTCTCATACGGCTAAATGCCTCAATTTTTAACAAAAGGCACTATGTGCTAATAAATATATATTTTTATATATATATACAGTAAACTACAGAAAGCAAGTGTTTTGTATCAGCTCGTTCAGCTACTCAAATCACTAAACCTGCAATGATAAAGATTTAGGCAAGGAAACATAGGTTTTACAGCTAAACTTAGGAAAACCAGAATTTCTTTATTGCAGTAAAGAGAAATGTTTGAGACTGCTTTATGTGGTCCACAAGGACCTGTCCTTGAAGATAATAGCCTGGCATTTCAAATTATTATACATGGAACAGATCGCTGGCTTGAGCTCTTCCTGTACTCTCAAAAAGATTTCTCAATTTCAAAATGTCATAAAGGGCCCTTGAATACAACTATTAATCTTCACTAAATCCTAAAGAGAAGATATGTTGTCTTTAAGGAGCTGATCATGTGGGCCATCAAAATATAAGTCTCCTTATCTGTCAGGCACCCTTATCTTTTATTTACTAGAAGTTGCATTGCACTCTCTTTTCTCTTATCAAATAAAAATAAATATACATAATTAAAGTTTTTTTTCTTAGTAAAAAAATATACATTTTATTATTTCTTATTGTTATTTCTTATATTAAAATAGTTATTATTATGAATATTATTATTATTATTGTTATTATTACTACTCTATATTGTTATGTATTTTTGCACATATAAATTGATCTTTGCTCTTCCTTTGTAATTTAGCTGAACATGGACATACATTCTTTAATTTTATGGGAGTTGGGAATCCATTCCTGCCATAAGCTATTGTGAGTTTGATGTTGGAATTTTTGGATGTTATGGCAATTATATTATTATTATTGTATTGTATTGTATGTCTTTATTTATATAGCGCCATTAATGTACATAGCGCTTCACAGTAGTAATACATGTGGTAATCGAATAAATAACAGATAATATAAATAACAGATCATGGGAATAAGTGCTTTAGACATAAACATAACATTAAGGAAGAGGAGTCCCTGCCCCGAGGAGCTTACAATCTAATTGGTAGGTAGGGAGAACGTACAGAGACAGAAGGAGGGAGTTCTGGTAAGTGCATCTGCAGGGGGCCAAGCTTTATGTATCATGTGTTCAGAATGTTCACAGTGCTATTCGTATGCTTCTTTAAGCAAGTGTGTCTTAAGGTGGGTCTTAAAGGTGGATAGAGAGGGTGCTAGTCGGGTACTGAGGGGAAGGGCATTCCAGAGGTGTGGGGCAGTCAGTGAAAAAGGTTTAAGGCGGGAGAGGGCTTTAGATAAAAGGGGGTAGAAAGAAGACATTATTATTATTAAACTAATCTTAGCATTGAGAAATCCAATATCTCTGCCTTTTAATTAAATTATTAATATATTCCTGCACTTGGTGCATTCAGCCATACTGAAATGTGAACCTTGTAATGAAAGCCATTACGTATATTGCATGAGTACTGGGGTTCCACTGATTATGAGGATACACAGTATATACTGAAAAAAAAATACATGTTTCCAGTAAATATTCCTTCATTTACAGATGTACAGGACCAGACATTGCTAGAAATTGGTGAGTGTCAAAGTTAGCATGCAAATAGTGTACAACTAAAATAACATACATTTAAGGACTGAATAAAAGAACATAAAGCTAATACTAAATAATAAAGTTAAAGAAAATATAATTATAATATAATTTTGAATCCAGACAGAATGCTAAACAATGGATATCCATATATAGAAAAAAAATAGAAAATGACCTGTGGCAGAATCTAAAGCAATCTTTCTCTTATATAGTGTAATCAATTGTGACTAC
Source organism: Ascaphus truei (assembly GCA_036426205.1). Lineage (NCBI taxonomy): Eukaryota > Metazoa > Chordata > Amphibia > Anura > Ascaphidae > Ascaphus > Ascaphus truei. The sequence goes on along the minus strand of WSYH01008960.1, from coordinate 24,330 downwards.
AGTTTAAGATTAAACACAAAGTATATCATATCAGTTAGAAATAAAGCTGGTTTGCAACACTGTAGGGTGTCAATCACATGTCCTCACCCTCCCCCCCAAATAACGTCACACAATGTGAGTGGCGAATAACAAGGCCACAGCTTTATTTATATTATATCCTGAGTTTTACCAACTTTTCATTACCCCTTGCCAGGCATCTCGACTCTAGTACAGAACCGAAATGTCATCGCCTTGACTCATGATCCCCCCTACTACCCATACTAGGCATAGCAGAATTATTCCAACAAGCCCAATGAGGGCTCCATTATATCAGGTATCCTTTTACCTATTGGTCTCTCTGAACCTGCAGGTCCACCACCCACCACTCCCAAGGATATTTACTCCCTAAATTGTCCTGAGCACTGCCATGGCGATAGCCTGCTCTACACCCACCTGCATGTCTGTGTTCAATATATCATTACCGATAGATATCCAACAGGTGTACCCACCTTTCCACAACCATCCTGGTATGGCCTCCTGTAACTGAGTTCCTTACCGCGTATCCACCCATATTTTTATTAATTTATTTATTACTTTTCAATGGCCTTGTTGATCCTTGTTGATCCTGACCTTTACTTTCCAATAGCTCTGTAGTCCCTGCACCACTCCAACACCACTGCAGAATAATTTCTGCCCAAAAGGATATAAACTTTGTGAAGTGCTATTAGAATTCTTGCTCCATCCATTTTAATTTTCCAAAGTAGCTCCATTTATCATTTTTGACCCACTTCATTGTTAGGCCAACCTGCTCTGCCCCCTAGGGAAAATTCACAAAGCGAATGCCGAGTAGTCCAGCAGAGACTGTAATGTTCTCAGCATTGCATTCTTTACCCTCAGCCTTGAGACCCTTAGGGTCCTCAGCATGCCAAGCCTTGCCTTATGGAGCCTACAAGACCTATCACAGTGTCTATTTTGTTGTCAAAAACGGATCCCCCGTATGGGTACCTTCCGCCATGTCCAAGATACTGTATGTATAATAGCTTAAATGTTCCTATCTCCTTCTTTGGGAATACACATAGAACATGGTGGCTATTCGAAAAGGGATAGGAGGGGGAACCCGCTATATGGAAAACCCATTTATTACCTGTCTATGCTACCCAAGCTGGCTTCTAAATACATAAATAATGAGGAACATTTACTAGGATCTTTTACCCCTATGACATACCCAAGGATAGGCCAAGTGCCAAATGTGTCAGGCGTTAACCCCCTGGAGGGGTCATCACCTCCCAGCAAAGCTATTAGCTCCTTGTTAACTGCTCATTTTCTATTATAGTCCCCGGGAAAATGTGTGACCTTAGTTCAGAGTCCAACAGTGTCACCGTGGCTCGTGACTCCTGCTGCTGCCCATACTGCACCGACACACTTTATTCGAGCAAATACCCAGTATGTACCTGGCAGATACCTGGAATGCGCCGCTCCTCACCTCTGACAAGCCCCGTTGTGTTTGCCTTCCCAGCCTGGGTTCATGCCTGGCTGACGGGCGGCTGATCTGTTAAATGATAATGATTAGGATTTAATAGGCTGCAATGCTTCGTGTGTCTACCAGATGGCATAAATTCATGAATTGTAATGCAGTATATATATATATACTGTGCAGTATTGCAGCCAGCGGGAATAAAATGCTTCAATCCCTGCCTGAAAAATACCTCAATGCACTCGGGCAGAAAACAGTCACAAACCTCAATACACCCGGGTATACCCGAATTCGTGGGACTAGCCGAGCTCGAATAAAGTGTGTCGCCAGTGTATAACGGTTTGCAGAATTATTCCACCTGCATAACAGTTTGCATGCTGTTAGATAAACCTCCTTATACCTGATGGTTACTTGCCACCTTTACAAAAAATGGGGGCTTATTTAATACCCACCTTGCTTCTCACTGGTGGTATGTTTTCTTGGAATACAATTACAAAAAACTTAAAGCGCTAATGTGTGACCTCTACAAAAAATGTGAATGTGAATAAAGTGTTACTTTCACAAAAGTATAAATGTGACAACAAACCTTGTGCAATTAAGGATTCACTTGTGATGTTCTGCAGCCTGGGAAGAAAGGGGTATTTTACCCCCTAAAAAGAAATATGTTGTTGGAAAACCCTGGCGCATGAAGCTGAATAGCAGGCAATAGAAATTGATATATACTGTACAGGTATACTGTAGGTGTACCGAGATTTCTGAGGACAAAGTGTAGGAAATCCTTTTTAAACTAAAACAAATGTATTAAAAAACAAATAATGAAATATAAGCAGTAACAGTCAAATATACATATATAAACCTTAACCTAGATTGAGCTCAACCACTGATGTAATTTAGTGAGTAGTCTATATAGACTAAAGTCCAATTGTATTCAACTTGATATTTAAACTGAAACACAGTAAAAATGAATAATATAAAATAATCTTCCAAAACACGTGTATTTTTCTTTTCAGTGCTGTAGTATAATCCTTATGTGTTGGATTGATGATGATGTCATACTCCAGCTGATGTATGGAAGAAACATTGTTTAAAAGTTTCTTTGTGGATTAACAACCTCTATATGTACACTGAAACATTTACTTCACTGTAAAATTACACAAACCTTGATTGAAGCTTTCTTTAGTGGTAATTTTCATGAAACACTCTTTAAGTGAAAAGTATGATAAAAAGGTGAATATTACCTGTGTCTTATGAGTTCATCTGTGTGTCGGATATTTCTCACTGAGGGGTATAGATGTATGTCCCTTTGTTTCTGAGTTTCACTGTTTTTATTTAGTGAGATAACAATGTGTCTTTGCACACTTACTACTTCTGATCCAAGCTGCTGCTGTCTGTTTGATGTTTGCTGAGTGTGGCTGTAACTCCTCCGGTGTACATAGATTTGCCTTGGGGGTCCACTGCTTGAAGCGCTGCACACTCCGGTCACTATGGCACTTCGGTACTGTATGTTTGCCTTCTCTGGATCATCCACCCCAACAGGGTAATCCTGCAGCTCCACACCACCAATGTCTCTCTGTCGTCAGTGGGGTAATCCTGGAGCTCCACAATGTAGATGTCTCTCGGTCGGCTGTACAGCCTTCGTAGCAGCAGCAGCAGCAGCACAGCTGATCTCGCTGCAGTAGCTGGTTTGGCAACAAATACAAAGGACGAATTACATCAGTGATTAGACCAACACTCATGTAATTTGTAATTTGTATTTGGCGGCACAGTTGGGATCTTCTACATGCTTCCCAAAATCCACAAACCAGGAAACCCCGGCAGACCTATTATAACAGGTATGGATACACTCACTGAAAAAATATCAGGCTTACTTTAGTTGAGAATATCCTCAAACCTTTCAGAAACACCAACAGCTTCATACAAGATGCCACAGATTTTCTCAATAACCTTAACAACATCAACCAACTACCATCCAACATATTGCTAGTTACCATGGATGTGGAGTCCCTTTACAGCAACATTCCCCACAAGGATGGTATTGAGGCATGCTTGCAAATCCTTACAACATCTCCCCTGGATCAGAAATACAGCTCTGATGTAATTATCAAACTGATAGAATATATCCTCACACACAACTACTTCAGCTTCAACAAGGAAATGTACCTACAACTAATGGGGACTGCAATGTGTACCAAGTTTGCGACACAATATGCTAATCTATTCATGGCAAATCTTGAACAAAGATTCCTAACTACATGCCCCCACAAACCCTACAAATACGACAGGTACATTGATGACCTATTTATAATATGGACAGAGGGTGAAGGAAACCTAAAACAATTCAATGAGTCCCTGAACTCATTCCACCCATCAATTAAACTCAAAATGGATTATTCTGGAAACCTAGTAAACTTTCTAGACGCAACAGTAACACTGAAAGATGGCAAACTACACACATCTGTATACACGAAACCAACAGACAGATGCAGTTACCTCCTCAACTCCAGCTTCCATCCCACTCATACAAAACAAGGTATCATACACAGCCAGGCTATAAGATACCACTGCATATGCTTTGACACGGAAGACAGAAAAAGGCACCTCACAACCCTGACCGAATCGTTCAGACAGAAGGGATACAAGCCAAAGACCATTGCCAGAACTATTACATCTGCACTAAAATCCCCACAAGAAAACCTGCTACAATACAGGCAGAGAGAACCTACTACACGCATACCACTAGTGGCCACATACAACCCTACCCTAGAGGGAATACGAAAAATAATCAAAGATCTGCAACCCATGCTGGCAGAAGATGTGTCATTAAAAGAAATCTTTCCCAAACCTCCCATTCTTGCGTTCCGGCAACCACCAAACCTCAAACAGAAATTGGTCAACAGAAAACTTCACAATGAACTTAAAGACACGGATAATGGCACAAAACCATGCAACAACACACATTTCTAACTCTGCAAACATATATGCCAAGATCCCACAGCCAGTCACAACAATAGAACACTCAATGTTAAAGGCTCATACAGCTGCACATCCAGCAACGTGGTGTACAGAGGCGGCACCTTTTTTTTGAGTGCGGCTAGCTCCGCAAGCCTGGGGATGCCCCGGCATGCTAGCTTCACTCCCTCGGCGTGCCGCGCGGTCACGCGTCATCGGGTGCCTGCGCCCCCTGCTCGCGCGTCCAGGGAGCCCTGGTGTCCCGCGATGTGGGGGACGGCGGCAGGGGTTCCGGGGGACCCGGCGGACCCGGCAGCGGGAGGGAGAAAGCCCCGATCGGAGGGCGCTCCTCCGTGTCTTCGGCACGCGCCCGGCACCCTCTGGCGCGCGCCAGGTTACTGCTGCGGCCGAGAACGGGCAAATGCTCGAATAAACTCGGCCGCAGCAGTATATGATTCAGTGCAACAAATGTGTCCAAGGATACTACATTGGGGAAACCAGACAAAAACTTCAAGGAAGAATGAATATGCATATACACTCTATACTCCACCACGAAGAAGGAAGATACTGCTCACCAGTGGGACATCATTTCTCACTACCAGATCATTCCATAAATGATTTAAAAATCAAAATCCTCAATGGAATGTTCAAACGCACCCAAAAATGGAAAACATTTGAGCTCAGAATAAGACTCTTTGACACCAAAAAAAGTGGATTTAATGCAGACATGGGTTTTCTGACACACTATCACAATTTGTTGTAATGGTCCTCCCAGCCATTGTGCCATTCCATACATAGCCCCCCCACCCACCCTCCCAGCATCCTCTTCCCCCTCTGTGCTACTGTGGATGTACAAACCCCCCCAATCCCTAATTATCACCTTCCGTATCTCCGTTTTAACACCTTCCAGTGCCTGGAATTCTTTATTCTTCCTTTTTTTTTTTTTCAATCCCTGTCTAAGTTGTAGAAACCTTTGTATATCAATATTGCTGACCTGAAGAAGAGAGGACAACTCTCGAAAGCTTGTCCTATGACATAAATTGTTAGCCCAAATAAAAAAGGTATCACCTAATACTGAAGAACTCATTAATTCTGCACTATCGCAACTGGACTAACAAGGCTATTTCCGTTTTTTGATATATTACATTTTATATTAAAAACTTTTGATCACTGGCGAGATATGCGCAGGAGAGTTGTCTCTCTCCTGTGCAGTTCTCTCTGCAGCTTAAAGAAATAGCTGGGAAAGGCATTTTCAGAGAGGCGATCATCACACCGCTGGCTTATCGCCCGTTTTAGGAATTTTGTAATCACAGGTAATCAAGGTTTTCTGAATACCGTAATTGCAACGCTAAAAAAACTGGCAAATTAAATGAGCCGGCGATTTTTTTTATGAAGCATGGGCCCTATGCCTCTGCTTGTCATGTGGGCTGAAGAACTAGTTAACTAATCTTATCTGAGCTTTGCATTTTAATATCAGACATTTGCATTCTCATTTGCTACTGTAGCTTCATTATCAGAATTCACAATCATCCCCTGCTGTTTTTTTTTTCATACTCAATCCTTCTTAGTATGGACCTCTTACCCACTGCCTTACACATTCTATGTTAGGCCTGGGACATAGTAATTGGAAGCTCGATGAGCCGCGCTCCTGCTCTGCCTCGCCTGCTGAAAATGGGGCTTTTTTCTGTCCTTGCAGGCGAGGCAGTGAGCGCGCTCTGGGGGCGGGGCGGAGGCGGAGCAGAGGCATAGCGGAGGCGTGTCAGGAGGCGGAGCGGGAGGCGGGGTGAGTCCCCCGTTGCCATTGGATGGGAGCGGTCACGTGACTGCTCCTCCGCTTCCCAGAGCGGCAAATTTCAAACTTCCCTGTCTGTTCCAAGTTTCTCAGCCTCCGCGCGCATCAGCGCGCATGCGGAGGAGGAAACTATAGCCACGCTGATGACAGATGCAGGGGCTTTGTGCATCTGCTCAGCGCGGCTCAGCCCGCCTCAGCGAGCTTAAACTTTCTATGTCCCAGGCCTTAGTGTTGTAAAGCCAACATTTCTCAGTGTAATAAATATTTTCCAAATTATTTACTATTGTTACAGATACATTAGCTACAAATATACATGAAAACTAGTCTTTATTGAATTACTGTAGGCAAAGAGGGGTACACATTTATTGTGGGAAGAGCTTTTAAAGAAAAATATTGGGATGCCGAACCTGCTTTATTGGAGTTTATTTAATAAATCCCTTTTTATTTTTAAGTAATTTGTCTAGTTGTGTACTGTGAATATCTGAAGATCTTATTTCACAAAAGGGAAAGCTTTAGAAGTAACAATGTAAATATTTATTTATGTATCTATCTGTTACAATAATTTTTTATTCTAAAGGAATCTTGCATAAGTGCACTATACACCAAACACTGAAAATGTAACATGCATTTTAATGGTCCATCAAGTACTTTAATACTGGGTACTAAGGTCATTGGTAGAAAAAGTTAACTAATTCATTACACAGTGGAATAATTTTCTTCTAATTAAACATTTGGAATTTTTCACAAAAGTATGTCACATTTAAATGAAACATATTCATACTGTATGATATGTACTTTTTATTTCGTTTTGTACCTGCTCTACTGCGCATATAAAAAACAGAATGACTAATGCACACCTCCCCACCATAAATCTATAGCTACTTTCTTTTCCTGTAGCGTGTTTTGAAATGTGATTACACAGTAAAGTATTATCCCTCTCATTATTTCAAGAAGTATTCAACTGTAAAAGTTTTTAGATGAGATAGCTACAGTAATCAGAAAACTCCTCATTTGGCATTGTCACTTTAAGAAAAACATTGCATTTTCTTGATTAAAATTTTATTGTGAGAAAAATGATTTTCCCTGCTGGGAGTAATGTTCTGCTTCACTACACTCCTGGTTTTATGCCAGGTTTATTCCACTGTGAATTCTAATATGACAATAGAAAACTGGTTACCATAAATATATTACATTAATTTAATGTCAGATTGTTGCAAGTTCATTTTTTATGCTACTGGACTGCAAGTTGTTCAACCATATTTTACTATTCCTCCTATGTTGCACAGTTTTGCACAGTGAATGCACTAAGTTTCATTTAAGTAAATGGATTTTTTTTATATGCCTCAAGTATCAAAATTTAGTAATTGTTAAAGCTTCTTGCTGTAAACATTGCATCTTTGCTTCTCCTTTTTCTGTCTCAATTTTCAGGGTCCACAAAAAAAAGAATGTGATTTAATACTTTTATACTGTATATAAAAAAGGACCCCTTCCCTGAAAACTAAGCTTTAATAGAACGGTCTAATGTAACATACAAACATATGGATTCACAGTGTGCTTTTCTTATATGCACACGAGCATTGGATTACAGACAACTTGGTTTATAGAAACGTTATTTTGGGGATAAATTGTGGCCTCTACAGAATACAGAAGGTTTTCAGATATGTATATGATCTTTGATATATATGTCCATCCTCTGTGATGTGCTGACTGTGTTTTGTTGTGTGGTTGCCAGACAGCAGCGCTACAGCTGCTTCCGGGTGTGGTGACATTGCCACTCATGCACATGGACCATATCGCATGCACAGCAATGGCGGATGCAACAGAGTCTCATGGAGCAGCCAGGTGTCTGTATTGTTATTGGGGTATTTATAGGACATGGGTAGCTTTTGTTTGAGGAAGGGTCTGTGTCCCCAAAACATTAGCTCTACCAACTACAATAACTATACAATAACCTTTAGCAATTTTGCATAATTACTTTTGTGTCTCCATCTTTTTTTCTACATTAAAACCAGGGATGGGAGGTGCATGCATGATGCAATCTAAGATAATGCCTGAAGCGGGACCATGTGAGGCAGCGAGATCATCATAGCTTCGAAAGCAGCTAAATATAGAAGAATAAACCCCTAATATGGCAGAACAGACACCAGAACCCCCAAGGGTGATGCCAAAACCAGCGAAACAGTTGAAACAGCCCACGCAGCACAGAACACAGAATTTCTTCAGGAAAAGAGACAGGTCCAGGCAAACTGACAGCAGAGCATACATCTCCTGGAGCTCAATTGGAGTCAGTCTGAACATATGATATGCAGTTGTGTCTACAAAAAAACACACAGAGAACTTATATAGAAAGCCAAAGACTCTACTCGACTAAGAGCTACAAAGTACACTAAAAACATAAAAGCAGATGTTAACTCCTTAGGGGAAAGCACAGACATGTTTGAACATAAAGTAGACAGAGTCATTAAAAACCAGACGGCAATGTGTACATAGATCCTGGCCTTAAAACCTTTAGGGGCCTATGCACTGAGTTCATAAGTCACTTATCGAGCACGTATTGTCCAAAAGGCCTACAGCGGTACCGTAAGTGGTGATAAGTGGGCGATAAAAGACTGAATCGGCCAAGAAAAATGTGATTTAAAAAAAACCGCGAAGTGAGCGGCGGTAAGTGGCTTTTCGGCAGGTTCATAAACTCGTGCAATTCTAGATGCAGCGATTAGGTTATCGATCCCTATCGCAGCTCTAAAATGGTGAATTTCTGTTAAAATCCTCACGCCAGGAAAATTTGGCGTGAAGGTGTTGGAAGCCTGCTTAGAAGTGGCGAGACGGGACTTAGGAAAAAAAAATGCATTTTTCCTACATTGGATTGATGCCGGGAGTCTCCGGAGCTGATACCCATTAATATTACCACCAGAGGCCCCTGGCACGGATCCCATGTGATAAAAATGCATTTACTGTCAACTTCATTACCTTAGCATCTAACTGCTAAGGCAATGAAGGGGTTAAACCCTCCCGCTAACCACCAAGGGCCAAATATCCCCTTCACCTTCCCTGCTACCCACAATAAACATTGTAAACTGTAATAACCGACAATACACAACCCACCCACCCCTGTAACCCCACATAAAACCATTATTTATTTATTTTAACACAGGATTGATCCCAGAGGCCGGCGGGTAATCACTGCGGGAGTCTGTGAGCCTCATGGTGGTCCCTGTGAGTGTCTGTGGGGCCCAACACGTCCCCGGGTTGTGTCCGTGGGTCCCTGTTGGCCTATGGTAGCAGTCCTGTTGTAAAAAAAAATGTGGCCTACATTTCAATAAATAAACCTCCCCCCAACCAAACACATACAGTACAGTAATGTGCAAACAAACTATTATCCAGATATGGATAATAGCTCATTTGCCCATTATTAAAAACAAACACTAGCCAGTCAGCAATAATTATGTAAATAAAAACTTTCCACTTACCCCTGCCATTATGAAGGGCGTCCTGATCAGAAAGCAGGGCCATGTCCTCCATTGCCAGAAAGAATACATAAACTCATGACCCCTAACCCTTCTCATGACCCCTAACCCTTAATCCCCTTAGCAGTTAATAACTGCTATAGTAATTAAGGGGTTAACCTCCATCCACCATTCACCACCCGGGTTGCCTTAGCATCCACCCCAAACCCACTATACCCATCCTATACCCATTCATTGGCATAGTAAGCCACTATACCACTCAATGGTCACCCTAATAAAAAGACATTAAGGCCCAAAAGTACCAATAATAGAAAAACAAGCACCTAAACACCACAATTCAATAATTAAAATCACTAGCCAATACATTGTATTAATAAAAGCACTAACCAACAAAACAATTAAAGAATTTAAAGTAATAACCAACAAATCAATTCATCAATAAAACAACTAGCCAAAAAACAATTAAAAGCAGGAGCCAACACAAGAAAGAATTAATTAAAAACAGTATCAATCCGATCCAAACTTATAAACAAGCCAACAAAATGTCAAAAAATTAAATCCAAAACATAAACTGAAATTGAAAAACAAACACAATATACAGGTGCGCCGACGTGTATTCTAAAACTTGCCTTGGAAAATCTGGGGCTATAAACAACAAGACCCAGGTACATGCTGACGACATTATGCAACATTTGAGTGACATTTCTGCAGAAAGACTAATGGCCCATCGGATTAACACAGCAGGGGACCCCCCGCTGTGCTAATCCAGTCAGTTTGAATGGGACTGCCAGGGACCCCCACTGTGTTAATCCGATGGGCCATTAGTCTGTCTGCAAAAATGTCACTGAAATGTTGCAGCATGTACCCAGCATGTACCTGGGTCTTGTTGGTGATTGCCCCAGATTTTCCAAGGCAAGTTTTAGAATACTTGTCGGCGCAGCTGTAAAAAAAAAAGTTGCCAAAAAAAACGAAAAACATTGGCTAGTACTGTATTTATCTGTGCCCTAAAGGGGCACAGATTAACACATTATCAGCCAATGGGCAATGAAAAACATAACTTAAACAAGATCCTATCCAATAACCTGCAAAAAATACATTGACAAATATTCAATATGTAACTTAACTTTAGAAGCGTTGGCCCTCCGAATCCTGGGGTATCAGAAGCTCTCGTACCGCGACATCATCCAACTCAATCCGATGACATCCACCATGAAGATCCGGACCAGGTAACCAAATTCTTCTTTCTTTGATCTACTAACACCTTCTTCTTTCTTGATCTTTAATTATTTCTGGCTTTACTTCATCTTCTTTCTTTTACTGTTAATCCAAAAAACCCAATGATAGATCCCAACCGATGTTGTCTCGTCGGCATCTTGATGTAAAATGAGGCGTCAAGGCCTTAAATATGGCCTATGATGTCACATTGTTGGGTCATATGATACAGCTCCAATCTGATTGGATGCGTTATCATGTGCCTGCCTCTTTTTTTTTTTTTTTTAAGGATGTGATGTCATCTCCAAGGGAAGTACATCACATACTTCAACCCACATGGCTATATCACATGTTATTTTAGCCAACGTGATTGAAGACAATCCCGTTGGTTACTGCAGCGGTGCGCAAACTGGGGGCACAAGATTATTTAGGGGGTTCAGGTGGCACTGAACACCATGGTCCACCCAGAACAAGTGGGTTTTTCCCGGAGAGGCAGGCGTCCGACAATATTCGTAGAATTATAAATATAATCCATAATAGTAATAGATGTCAAAACTCGACCCTAATTCTAGGGCTGGATGCAGGGATGGCCTTCAACAGAGTAGCGTGGCCATTTATGTTTCAGGTAATTAATAATATGGGAATATACACAGTTTTATTAAAGGAGTCCAAACTCTGTATATAGACCCAACGGCTATGGTACGGACCTCAGGCTATATATCAGCTCCATACCAAATGACAAACGGCACCAGGCAGGGATGCCCCGTCACCGTCGTTGTTTGCACTGTGTATAAAATCTCTGGCATCCAAAATAAGAGGGAACCGCAATATAAAAGGAGTAACAATAGGGGATAGGGAATACAAGGTGTCCCTATTCACAGACGATGTCCTACTCACAAGCCCAAAAATATCACTACAAAAACTATTTGATATGGTAGAAGAATTTGGCATATATTCAAATTTCAAAATAAATCACACTAAATCGCAGTCTCTAAGTTTAAATATTTCAGCAGAGGGGAAGCTATTTATGAAAAAACAATTTCCCATTCGATATAAATGAGATAAGTTTAAATATTTGGGAGACTATATAACGGGGACATACGATGAACTTTACGCGACCAATTACCCGATACTTATTAAAGAGTTGAAAAAAGATCTAAAGACCTGGGACAAACACTAAATATCATGGACAGGCTATAGCTTTGGTAAAAATGAATACACTACTCAAAATGCTGTATTTATTTCAGGTGCTACCTGTCACAGTCCCACAAAAAGATATCAAAGAGTTAGAAAAAGAAATAACAACGTTTATATGGCATGGCAGAAAGCCAAGAATAAAGAAAAGGCTAGTGGGGAAACAAACAATATTAGGGGGTATGTTGCAACCAGATTTAATAAAATACTATGAAGCAGCCAGGATATGCCCCCTGATATAGTGGTCAATGAAGGAAGGAGAAGACATGAGTGGACATAGAAAGGGCAGAGGCTCAGAAGAAGAAAATGATGACGCTACTATAGATAAAAAAGGAGATGAGGCTCCAATTTACTAGGACACAACCAGTTATCTCGCACTCTTTAACATATGGGATAAAATATGTAGAGCAAAATCTGTTTAATCTATTCTTTCACCCCTGTTCCCAATATTGTCTAATCCAGGGTTTGTTCCAGTTCTCCAATTAAAGGTATTTAAAATATAAGAGAGAAAGCTTTGAGGAGACAGTGGGATGTGATAAAATCAGATAGGATTAAAACACTCCAGGAAATAAAGGAAGAGTTTGATATACCAGATATTCATTTATACCAATATTTTCAGAAAAGGCATTATGTTACTTCAATACAACCCACAAGAATGTTTTAGACCTCCAACAACTTTTGAGAACCTATATTCAATAGGTGAATATCATCAAGACACTATAGCACAACTGTATCAAATCCTGATCACACAGAAAGTGGAGCAAGCAAGTAAAAAGACACTACTGCTGCGGCCCCTTTTATTCTAAAACATCACCGCATTTTTCCTGGATTTTTTTCCGAATGCGACGCACTTCACCGGGTGCATGCCGCATTCATGTTGCGTTCTCAGCCGCGGGTCATGCGCGGTTGATGCGCGGTTCATGTGTTTATTGAGAATGGTTCGGATTTATTAGGTTGCAATTCTTCACGTGTCCGCCAGATGGCAGATATTCATGAATTGTAATGCGCATTCGCTTCAGTAATGTGTCGACTTGCAGGTGTTTCGTTTAAAAAAGATACCACAGTGTGCTATTGTAAATTGGCCTTGGGACTGAAGGAAGAGGTTACAATAATGTATCAATTTAGGCTTTTCATATTAAAGAAAGACAAAGACCAGTTTCTGTTATTCTCTAGAGACCCGCCACCATGTTCAAGTGCAGCCCGTTTTCCATAAACCCGACAGAACGTATGCATATTTAATATGAGCTGCGATTAATGCAACAGATGATAAGATGGCAACAGTTGTTCAAATTTATCAGTATTTTATCGAAGACTATGACTTTTACAAATTTTCGCCAGCTCCTCAAGTGTGGAAGCATGCAATAAGGAAAAGGTTATGTAGCGATCCATGTTTTTATCGTATTGATCCCAAATTTATTGGAGGGTATTGGTGTGAATCACTGGCTTTTTCCTGTATCTATGATCGTGCAGACGGCAAAAGGCAAAAGGTCGTGTTAAAACCAACTAAGAAACGACAGTCGCTGGCAAGCAATGTGCCAGCACCAGCACCGGCTTCCAATAACTGTCCCACCGTCAGTGACAACCCTTGCTGTCTGTCCACGCACGGATACCTGCAGCCTGAGCCGGATTTCGCGTGCAGTTTCGATCAAGCTTGAATGTACCTAAGCGATTTCCAGCTTCATCAGCTGACTACAGGTGTAGTAGTCCCGCTGCCAACTGTCAACGTGTATGATAAAGAATACTGGACTGGCAGTGGCCCGGCGCCGGCGCCAGCTGATTGGGAAATTCTATGGTGAGTAATGTTGCCGTATTTTTTTATTTTGAAAATATCAATATCGGTGCGATTCAAAAGTCAAGCGATTCTCCTATAAGCAATATCATTGGCTGAGTGGCTTCTACAGTAGATACTGCACAATTGGTGAAAAGCTAGGCGCATGCACATTGGAACCTTCTTGAAACGCATATGCGTGTCCTTACATCGACGTAAGGCGCATGCACATGTGAACAGGAGACGCCCCCTGAGAAAATTACTGGTGGGACTGACTGGGAACTTCTTTAGGGGACTGACCATTACAGTAAAACTTTTCTTTTTGTTTTTCCTCAGAATAGAAAACGAACAGCAAATAGAGGGATTTCGATGGATAATATCGCTTTGTGTAACAATGCCTGCACATTGCTGAATCGGATTTTAAAAACAACATACCGGAGTCAGAGTTTAGTGGCCATTGTTATTGATTAGGATAGAATACCTGAAACAGTATGCTGATGTTTTCCGACCGTACAGTATACAATACAGAACTTTTTTTTATATATACTCTGTAATAAACCCGAAAAAATAAAAAGTATGCATTTATTCTACATGTATTACAGTGCATACAGTATGTGTCTTCTATACAGTACCAGTACATACTGTACAGTACAGTATGTGTCTTCTATTTTTTTTAATACTCTTGTGATGTGCAGTACTGAGCATGCCTACAGTATACAGTACAGTATGCCTGGAATGTAGTGTACATTTAGAAACACTGTATTTTGTTACAGTATCAAAGGAGCCAATGGAACAACTTAAAACAAATCAACATGTTCTTTTATTGGTGGAGTAAGTACAAAAACATTTATTTACAAATACTGTACAATGTAAAAACATTTTAAGTGCACAGCAATTCAAATCATCAACAGGTGTATGGTTTACTGCTAGTGAAAACATTTATGTACAGAAAGTAAAAACATTTACAGCGCCTGTTATTAAAAAAAACTCTTTATTCATAAAATATACAAAACGCAACATCTCCTTTATTTAAGTACAGCAGGTCAAACATTTACAGCAATCAGTCAGGCCTGCACAACTCCAGTCCTCGAGGGCCGCAAACAGGCTCGGTTTCCAGGATAACCTTGAAAACCGGGCCAATTTGTTGCCCTCGGGGACTGGAATTGTGCAGGTCTTGTGTACAGTGTATAAAAACATTTATTTACTAATACAAGTTAAAATACACAACATCTCCTTTATTTAAGTACAGCAGGTCAAAACATGTACAGTACAGCACAACAGTATAGTCTTACCTGTTATTAAAAAAAAAATCTTTATTCATAAAATATACAAAACAAAACATCTCCTTTATTTAAGTACAGCAGGTCAAAACATTTACAGTGGGATGGTGTGCAGAACAGTCAGTTAGGCCTGCACCACTCCAGTCCTCGAGGGCCGCAAACAGGCCCAGTTTTCAGGACAACTTTAAAAAACGGGCCTGTTTGCAGCCCACGGGGACTGAAACAAAACATTTACCAAACATTTACAACAGTTGAACACTCACGCAAATTCGTAACACACCAGATTGTCTTTCCATGGCCGATGCCTTGCATGGTGCAAAATGCCATTAATGCAGTCTCGAACGCCTTTCATTACAGGATCTGTAATTGAAAAAAAGTGCCACAAGGCATACTTGTGGGGTGCACCAGCACTCATTACCCTATACTTCTCCCTGAGTGCCGGTGGCAGATCGTCCAGGATGATGTCGGGCACCGTATCGATGCAAGCGAATGTAGGTTGGGTTTTGGAAGCGGGTGTTCTTTTGTGAGCGGGTGTGCTTGTGGCGTCGGGGGAGGGTAGGTTGTCTGGAAGGAAGCTTTCCTCCTGTCTTGGTCACCGTGTTGTCTCCTGGCGTGGTCTTGACGGGGTTGTCATGTTATCCTCCTCCTCAACGGCATACATGTACACAAAATCTTCTGGTGGAGGGGGTGCGCTTGGTGATGGAAGGTGGTCGATGCTCCCATCCATCACATCCATGCCACCCTCCTGCTCCGGCGTCGGGGATACAGGGGCATGAACACCAAGCAAATTATGTATCCCCGCTATGTCAGCCTCTATCTTCTCCATCCGTCGATCCATCCGTTGATCCATATTTAGCATCCCTTGTTCCATATTTAGCATGGTCTCCAGAAGCAGATCTATCTTTGCCAGCACAATAGAGTTCCCGGGGATATCCACACTTATGCCATTCAGCATCCGGTCTAACGAGCTGCTTCTTGTGCATGGCGTTCTGTGGACATCTGTGTGGATGGGTGCTACGGAGGATGGAGAGAAGCGGCATCGTCGTCGAAGAAGGGTGGAGGAGGTGACCTGTGGATATCTGGGAGAGGAGAAGCGGCAGCGTCGTCGAAGAGGGATGGTGAAAGTGACCTCTGGATTTCCGGGCGAGAAGCGGCAGAGTCGTCTAAGTGCAAAGGAGAAAGTGACCCATGGATTTCAGAGGCACCAGCGCAGCGTCGTCGAAGAGCACTGGCGAAGACGGCCTGTGGGTTTCCAGGAGGGCGGCGGCAGCGTCGAACGGTAGGGATAGAAGACGGGATGAAGATTTCCGGGAGAGCGGCGGCAAGAGTCGTCGAAGCATATGGAAGGAAGTGGTCTTCAGGTCCAATGGGTTTGCTGCCATTTGTTTTGCGTTGAGTGTAATCACACCGTATTTCTTCTTGACATAATATAGGCTGACGTCTATTAAAACCATTAGCCTTTGGAGTCAGCAGAAGTTTTCTTTATTGGCCTTAGCCTGGTCGCTTTGGCCTTGGCATGGAAACGCTGCTGCCTTTGCTTTTTTCTTCTGCATGACAGGCACGGCAGAGGCGAGTTGGTTCCTGCGTCCGTAGAATCGGTGTTGATCCATGGAAGCAGATGGCACAATTGCAGTATCTGGACAAGGCAGGTTCAGATAAAGATCATCAAGTGGTGGGCTATGCAAAGTGTGTAACCTTTTATGCATGGCAACGAGTGTACAGGTGTGTTAAAGTGGCGTACTCTAATGTGAGTCATTAACGTTAAATACACCATCCATTTTGTGGATTCACTGCACATTGAATACACATCAACTAAACATCGAATATACATTCTTGTGTTTGTATTTCTTTCTACTCGCAGCAATGCCTGTTTAAAAGATTTCAAAGGAGCTCCGCATGCGAATTAAGGTGATGTACACGAGCAGACACCGAATTGCTGCTATCCAACGCTGGTTAGCTACTTCTGGCCTCGTTGTGCCAGCAACCACCGTGAGCTATCATGCACACGGAAAAGCAGAGAACGCAAAAGGACACCAACGGTAACTAACGCGAAGATATTTATATACTAAATTTATTTATTTTTTATAAAATATTGTGACTGTAGATCTACTAGTGTACTGTAATAGTGTACTGTAGATCTACTGTATCTAATTTTATAGTTAGTTCGGTATAAATGTATATCATATATAGCAGACGTCATCGTTATAACATTTATATTGCTGCATATTAATAGAACAATATATTGTGTCCTGTAGATCTACTGTATCTCTTTTTAGTTATTTCGGTATATTTATATTACAACAGTATATATATTTTTTATATTGCTGCATATTTATAGAACAATATATTGTGTACTGTAGATCTACTGTATCTAATAGTTTAGTTATTTCAGTTTATTTATATTACATCAGTATATATATTTTTTATATTGCAGCATATTTATAGAACAATATATTGTGTACTGTAGAACTAATGTATCTAATTTTATAGTTATTTCAGTATATTTATACAGTATAGCAACAGTATACTGCTGCAGCAGACTTTATTCTAATAAATCACCGGTTTGTCCCTGGCTTGTTCCTGGAATGCGACGCTGTTCACCTGGCGCATACTGCGTTCACCTTGCGTTCCCAGCCACGGGTCATGCCCGGCTGATGCGTTTATTGATAATGGTTCGGATTTTAATAGGCTGCAATGCTTCGCGTGTCCGCCAGATGGCAGAAATTCATGAATTGTAATGCGCCGAATCAGTAATGTGTCGGCTTGCAGGTGTTTCGTTTAAAAAAGATACTGTACCACAGTGTGCCATTGTAACTTGACCTTGGCCTTGAGACTGAAGGAAGAGTTGCAAAAATGTATCAATTTAGGCTTTTCATATTAAAGAAAGACAAAGACCAGTTTCAGTTACAGTATTCTCCAGAGACCCGCACGCCATGAGTGTTCAAGTGCAGCCCGCTTTCCAAAAACCCGACAGAAGTTACGCGTATTTGATATGGGCTGCGATTAATGCAACAGATGATAAGATGGCAACAGTTGCTCAAATTTATCAGTATTTTATCGAAAACTATGACTTTACAAATTTTCGCCAACTCCTCATACGTGGAAGCGTGCAGTAAGGAAAAGGTTATGTAGAGATCCCTGTTTTCATCGTATTGAGCCACAATTTGTTGGAGGGTATTGGTGTGTATCACCGGATTTTTCCCGTATCTATGATCATGAAGGCGGCAAAAGGTGAAGGGTCGTGTTAAAACAAACTAAGAAGCGACAGTCGCTGCCAAGCAATGCACCAGCACCAGCACCGGCTTCCAATGACGGTCCCACCGTCAGTGACAACCCTGAGCCTGAGTCGGATTTTGCGTGCAGTTTTGATGAAGCTTGCATGTACCTAAGCGATTTCCAGCCTCACCAGCTGACTACAGGTGGACTAGTCCCGCTGCAAACTAACGACATGGATGATGAAGAAAGCTGGACTGGCAGTGGACCAGCACCGGCACCAGCTGAATGGGAAATTCTATGGTGAGTACTGTATTGTTGCCGTATTATTTTGGTGGGGCTGGCTGGGTACTTCTTTAGGGGGCTGACCATTACTGTACATTAAAACTTTTCTTTTTGTTTTTCCTCAGAAAATAAAACGGCTAATGGGGGGATTTCGATGGATAATATTGTACTGTATGCTGATGTTTTCCGGCATACAGTATACTGTGTAATAAACCCGAAAAAATAAAACTATGCATTTATTCTACATGTTCAGTATCGTTTCATTATGTGTCTTCTACAGTATACTGTACAGTGGTATACAGTGCCTAACATCTATGGGCAAAAATAATTTTATTTCTAGGTGCCCTAGAACAGAAGTTCCCACGCCAATTGTCCGTGAACTTGACCGAGGCCGTAAGTTGTTCCCACGCCAATTGCGCGAATATAATGTAAAATAATCCATTCTGTGGGTCTGAGCGGGTTGAAATTCGCCTGGTCCTCATGCGGAAGGACCTTTGCCATAGTGGCAAAATATCAGCCTTCCATGACCCCCGGAACCGGAGATACCAAAATACAGTTTAAAAGCACATTATCAAAGTGGCTTTTTTTTCTGCCATGCAAGTCAATGGCAGAAACCTAAACTTTAACATTACCCTGACTCCGTTCTGTTGCCATGAGAGGGTCGCAATTTGCCATGCAATCCTGCCGCAACTAGGACTACATGGGGACCGAATCTGAGCCCTCTAGGTTGAACAGAACCGGAGTTGTGGGTTCCAGGTTTCTGCTCATTCTGACTTAGCCGTTTCAAAGCTTTCTCCGCCATTACGCTCAATGATACGACCCTCCTCACCGGCGTGACCCTTTCTCGCCGCCATTACTGCTCGGACCCTGTTGGGGTCAAGTGAGGGGGTTCCTAACATCTATAGGCAAAATGAATTTTATTTCTAGGTGCCCTAGAACAGAAGTTCCCACGCCAATTGCCCTAGTTCCCACGCCAATTGCGCGCTCATTGCTCTTTTTTTACAATGTTGCCGATCTTGGGGCTTTGCGGTCAGGCAGTTAAAAAACAGTGCAGTAAGCATCGACATGTGTTACACTGTCAAAGGAGCAAATGGAAACAATGTGAGACAAATCAACATGTTCTTTTATTGGTGGAGTCAGTACAAAAACATTTATTTACAAACACTGTACAATGTTGAAACATTTAAAGTGCACAACAATTCAAACCATCAACAGGTGTATGGTTTACTGCTACAGTACAGGGCAACTTTGAAAACCGTGCCTGTTTGCGGCCCTCAGGGACTGGAGTCGTGCATGTCCTGTGTAAAAAAAACTCACAATAATACATACTGCAGCCTTTATTAAATTCTTGTGGCAGATTGAAATCAGAGAAACATTTACAAAACATTTGTAAAACATGGAGATACATGAAAAATGGACGTTTATACTGTATGAATATTAATTTATAATATATAAACAGTATATATATACAGTATATAGAAAATCTACTGTTTGTTTTTGGTGCATGGGGCACAGGGAGTTAAAGTGACTTGCTTTTTATGTACTGTATTTGGGGGTTGTATTTGGGGGTTTATTCATCAAATTATTATGATGAACTGCCTTTTGAAATTACAGTGCTGTTAACTATTTCAGCCACACACCTCCAGAGTCATTCATTTTCTGCAGTTGCAGTACTTTTGTCATTGTGTTTGTAATCCCTCCCTAGCCAAACGTCAATCGGCTGAGTCACCCTATCCTACCAACCCCCTCTCTCCACTGGGTCGTTAATCTTCTGCATATTGCCATTGTGTTCTTAATCCGCCCATAGCCGAGCTACTAAGACTCAGTACGCCTGCGTCTAATCACACCATCCCTCTCCCCCAACCCTTAGAGGCCTGTTTTGTTAACGGTAACGCTTTGGAAAATCCCCTCTGGAATTTGAAATGTAAAATGATGTGCACAGGACTGTGAAAATTGAGAATAAACTGATATTTCATCAGGGTGTGAAAACATTTGTCAGTCAGTATGGTTTACAGTCACATGTTTTAAATACAATACAGTACATTCTATAATATCTTTTAAATAAAAATATATAAATATATAAATATAATGTAAAATAATCCGTACTGTGGGTCTGAGCGGGTTGTAATTCGCCTGGTCCTCATGTGGAAGGACCCTTGCCATAGCGCCAAAATATCAGCCTTCATCGACCCCCGGAACCGGAGATACCAGAGGACAGTTTAAAAGCACATTATCAAAGTGGCTTTTGTTCTGCAATGCAAGTCAATGGCAGAAACCTAAACTTTACCAATTCCCTGACTCCGTTCTGTTGCACGAGAGGGTCGCAATTTGCCATGCAATCCTGCCGCAACTAGGACTACATGGTGACCGAATCTGAGCCCTCTAGGTTGAACAGAACCGGAGTTGTGGGTTCCAGGTTTCTGCTCATTCTGACTTAGCCATTTCAAAGCTTTCTCCGCCATTACGCTCAATGGTAGGACCCTCCTCGCCGGCATGACCCTTTCTCGCCGCCATTACTGCTCGGACCCTGTTGGGGTGAATTTTATCTCTAGGTGCCCTAGAACAGAAGTGCCCTAGTTCCCACGCCAATTGCCCTAGTTCCCACGCCAATTGCGCGATCAGGCAGTAAAAAAACAGTGCAGCAAGCCTCGACATTTGTTACTCTATATTTTGTTATACAGTACTATCAAAGGAGCAAATGGAAACAATGTACAGTAGAGTAATACAAATCAACATGTTCTTTTATTGGTGCACTCAGTTCAAAAACATTTATTTACAAATACAATGTTGAAGCATTTTAAGTAACATCTCCTTTATTAAAGAAACACAGTACTGTATATAGTACAGTACAGTGGGATGGTGCGCAACACTGTCAGTCAGACCTGCACCAGTTCAGTCCTAGAGGGCAGTAAACAGGTCAGGTTTTCAGGGCAACCTTGAAAACCGTGCCTGTTTGCGGCCCTAAGGGACTGGAGTTGTGCATGTCCTGTGAAAAAAACACACAACAACATCTCCTTTTTTAAGTACAGCGGGTACTGTAGGGCAAAACATGTACAGTACAATACAGTTCAGCACAACAGTATGGTCTCACTGAAAGTCCTCCACATTGTCCAGCCATGGCCGATTCCTTGCATGGCGCAAAACGCCATTAATGCAGTCTCGAACGCCTTTCATTACAGGATCTTTAACTGCATAAAAGCGCCGCATTTCTTCCACAATGTTTTTCCTTAAATTGATAGGAAGCGCCTTTTTTACACGATTCCCATCGTAGTTCACTTTGGACACCCACTCGCAGTACAACGAGTAGGGAACATGGTGCTTAAAAATGATCAAGGCATACTTGTGGGGTACACCAGCACTCTTCACCCTATAAT
Organism: Ascaphus truei; assembly: GCA_036426205.1. NCBI lineage: Eukaryota > Metazoa > Chordata > Amphibia > Anura > Ascaphidae > Ascaphus > Ascaphus truei. Next base: position 2,346 of record WSYH01008960.1, on the reverse strand, counting down.
TCTCCCGGAGCTTTGGTGGCAGATCGCACAGGGTGATGTCGGGCACCGTTTCGATGCGAGCGGGTGTAGGTCTTTTGGGAACGGGTGTGCTTGAGGCGACGGGCGATGGTAGGTTGTCTGGGAGGAAGCTTTCCTCCGGTCGTGGTCGCCGTGTTGTCTCCTGGCGTGGTCTTGACGGGGTTGTCATGTCCTCCTCAACGGCATACATGTACACTACATCTTCTGGTGGAGGGGGTGAGCTTGGTGATGGAAGGGTCTCATTCATCACATCCATGTCACCCCCCTGCTCCGGCGTCAGAGAAACAGGGGCATTAGCACCGAGCAAATAATGTATGCCCGCTATGTCAGCCTCTATCTTCTCCATCCGTCGATCCATCCGTTGTTCCATTTGTAGCATCCGTTGCTCCACATTTAGCGTTGTCTCCAGAAGCAGATCTATCTTTGCTAGCACAATAGAATTCCCGGGGAGATCCACACTTATCCCATTCAGCATCCGGTCTAACGAGCTGCTTCTTGTGCATGGCGTCTGGATATCTGGGGGGATGGGTGCAACGGAGGATGAGATGGGGGCTCCATGGACAGAAGCGGCATCGATGGAGAGTGGAGGAGGTGACCTGTGGATACCCGGTAGAGGAGAAGCGGCAGCGTCATCGAAGAGGGATGGAGAAAGTGACCTTTGGATTTCCGGGCGAGAAGCAGAGTCGTCTAAGCACAAAGGAGACAGTGACCCATGGATTTCAGAGGCGGCAGCGTCGTCAGATGGAACCGGAGAAGATGGGGGTGGAGAAGACGGGATGAAGATTTCCGGGACAGCTACAGCAGAGTCGTCGAAGCATATGGGAGGAAGTGGTCTGCGGATTCGATGGGTTGGCTGCCAATCGTTTTGTGTCGAGAGTACATCACCGTATATCTTCTTCACATAATGAGGCTGACGTCTAAGAAAACCCTTAACCTTTGGGGTCAGCAGAAGGTTTTCTTTATTGGCCTTAGCCTGTTGCTTTGCCCTTGGCGTGGAAACGGCAATCGCCTTTCGCTTTTTCAGCTTGACAGGCACGGCAGAGGTGAGTGGGTTCTTGCGTCCATAGAAACGGGGTTGCTCCATGGAAGCAGGTGGCGAGAAGCGGCAGAGTCGTCTAAGTGCAAAGGAGAAAGTGACCCATGGATTTCAGAGGCACCAGCGGCAGCGTCGTCGAAGAGCACTGGCGAAGACGGCCTGTGGGTTTCCAGGAGGGCGGCGGCAGCGTCGAGGACGAGTAGTGGAGAAGACGGGATGAAGATTTCCGGGAGAGCGGCGGCAGAGTCGTCGAAGCATATGGAAGGAAGTGGTCTTCAGGTCCAATGGGTTGGCTGCCATTTGTTTTGCGTTGAGTGTACATCACCGTATTTCTTCTTGACATAATAAGGCTGACGTCTATTAAAACCATTAGCCTTTGGAGTCAGCAGAAGGTTTTCTTTATTGGCCTTAGCCTGTCGCTTTGGCCTTGGCATGGAAACGGCTGCTGCCTTTTGCTTTTTCTGCATGACAGGCACGGCAGAGGCGAGTTGGTTCCTGCGTCCGTAGAATCGGGGTTGATCCATGGAAGCAGATGGCACAATGCAGTATCTGGACAAGGGCAGGTTCAGATAAAGATCATCAAGTGGTGGGCTATGCAAAGTGTGTAACCTTTTATGCATGGCAACGAGGTACAGGTGTTAAAAGTGGGCGTACTCTAATGTGAGTCATTAACGTATAAATACACCATCCATTTTGTGGATTCACTGCACATTGAATACACATCGACTAAACATCGAATATACATTCTTGTGTTTGTATTTCTTTCTACTCGCAGCAATGCCTGTTAAAAAGATTTCAAAGGAGCTCAGCATGCGAATTAAGGAGATGTACACGAGCAGACACCGAATAGCTGCTATCCAATGCTGGTTAGCTACTTCTGGCATCGTTGTGCCAGCAACCACCGTGAGCTATCATGCACACGGAAAAAGCAGAGAACGCAAAAGGACACCAACGGTAACTAACGCGTAAGTATATTTATATAACTAAATTTATTTATTTTTTTATAAAATATTGTACTGTAGATCTACTAGTGTACTGTAATAGTGTACTGTAGATCTACTGTATCTAATTTTATAGTTAGTTCGGTATATTTATACAGTATAGCAACGGTATAGGTATACTTTTTATATTGCTGCATATTAATAGAACAATATATTGTGTACTGTAGATCTACTGTATCTCATTTTATAGTTAATTCGGTATATTTATATTACAACAGTATATATATTTTTTATATTGCTGCATATTTATAGAACAATATATTGTGTACTGTAGATCTACTGTATCTAATA